>NW_026509959.1:0-83418 GCF_026875155.1 Cherax quadricarinatus | reverse complement strand
GATTGAGGAAGTGGGTGTAGGGTGCACAAGTTTTAACGATCGTGTGAAGGATGATAATTAAGCCCAATTGCTAGCACATGGGTGGCTAGGATTTATACAAGAGTAAGTGCAAGAATTACTTATAAGGGCCTACTTGAGTTGTATAATCAGTGATTAAAATTTCTCTAACCATGACTGGATCTAATGGAGTTAATGTGGCTGACAAGTCCGTGAATTTTTGGGAGTAATTGAAAGCATCATTACAGGCTATTAAAAGCCATGTGACGAAGGCATTTGATTTAGTGAATCAAAGAACCATAAACCCTTTAATGAATTAAAGTTATATTTAGATGTTTTAGAGAGTAGATTTGATGGTACAAATTGTGGTTTAAAGACTGTGAAAGAGATCTGCTGGAGAATTGTGCAGATGGAATGGAAATGAAGGGTTTTAATTAATCAACATTACGAATTGGAAGAAAAACTGTCTTGTAAAAGTAAGGCTTTAAAATAAATTAAAGGGTGTAAGCCAGGCAGTTGGTCAACCTATTAATGCAAAGGGTGGGTTTGCCAAAACCTCCAGAGTATGGCCCTGGAGGAAAATCAGACTAGGTCGGCAGGAATTAATTGTTCAATTGCAGACCAGTCAGCCAAACAGTTCTAAGGATATAAAAACATAATGACTCTGAAGTATCTGTCAAGTCTCAAAGGAAAAATAATCCCAGTGGTAATAATCATAGTTAAGAGTTAAATAGGCACATATCAAGCCCAGAAACCCAGTAATTTAGTGGTTCCTCACATCAAGGTAAGAGGAATAATACCTCAGTAAGGTAACCCAGTTAATAAGAGGTCAGGCAAGGAAAGGAGAGACTGTCCTTCTGCAAGGGTACTCATTTCACTAAAAACTGTAATGCCTATAATTCATGGGATATTAAAGTGGAAAGAATAAAGAACTTGACAGATTTATCAGATGTCTAGACAATCATAATGTAAAGGATTGTCATACCAAATTGAAAAGTTGCTATCAATGCAACAAGGGAAGGCACCATACAGTTATGTGCGGGGTTTTGTATGTGATTCTTATAATAATGGTGAACAATAATAATAATGTTAATAACCCTGACACTACAGTGACTGATGTAAAGGTTGCAGGCTAAGGGCCCAGTAATAAATGGCCTAGCGAGGTAGCCTTGCCGGTTTTGGGGATTAATAATTCAGGATAAAGGGCATAAATCCAAAAGCATGCGGCATCACTCCTCCTCAACACTGGTACGGGCCATGTAAAATATGGCAACTACCGCCTGTAAATAATGACTAGGGAAGTAGTGAATACAGTCACGGTGTCTTGCTCATAAAAGGTCAACCCAGTACAAGTATTCTTCTATCGAGAATGATGTTGAACCAGTCTAATTTGTGGGAGCTGGACAGCATAGGATTAATATAAATGAGGAAAGTCCAAATGATTCCTTTACTCAGAACAATACCTGAAGGATGTTAAATGTTGAATCTGGACATTACTCGGTGCGACTTCCGTGGAAGCTCACTTCCAGAATTACTACTAAATTTTAGGATGGCGTATGGACAGTTAAAGGGCCCAGCTCTGCGAACTGAGCAAGACAAACCCAAAATTGTTGACTGCTTATAATGATATAATTAATAAATAGTTAAATAATAAATTGTTCTTACTTCAGGGACGATAATGCACACCCTTTAAATGGGACAGGTGGTCCACTGAACGAAGTAATTGGGTAAATAATTTTATGTGGACAATTTCCGGGTGTGACGTCAACTGAAGAGGAACTAATGAGGATATGTTGAAGGGGTTAATGAATAATGCAGTAATGTGCTGGGGCTGACTTGGGGTACTGAAGAGACTTGTTTTTTGTTAAAGTCTCATAATTCCAGTATGCCCAATAAATTAATCCAGGGAGCATAGGCTTATGCCCCTGAGAGAATGGAACATAATTTAGTCCATTTTGAGGATCAATAATATGGGTGGCCATGGGGTTGGTGCCTATATGCAGTAATGTGCTGGGGCCCGACTTGGGATACTGAGAGAGACTTGTTATTGTTAAAGTCTCATAATCCAGTATGCCCAACAAATTAGCCCCCAGAAACAAAAGACTTAGTGTCACACCTTACAATAAGAGGAAATTTTTAATACCAGAAGCATGGAGGCTTGAGTGTGCTTTGGATGGAGCCCTACCTGAGGAGTTAACAGGTGGAAAGAATTAATGGGTGATTATGTAAATACCAATGTTGGAGTTCCCAAGCCAGGTGGCCAGTGAAGATGGGAAAATTGTACTCCACATTATGTAAGTCGTCTATCAACGACCTCCGCCCGGCTGCAGTGTGGAAAATTTTTGATTTTCCGAAGCTATAGCGCCTAATAGGTGTTTAATGTGTCGATATGAGTCAAAAATGTATTTGACAATAGGATAGAACCAAGAGTTCCCTTTGCGCATGCACGGATGTGTGGGGTATAGGTCGACTCGGGCCATGGGGGAGGCGGGAGTGTTTTGAATGTGGTGAGGAGGCTGGGAAAGCATGGAACCAGGAAATTGGCATTCACGGCAGCCTAAGGATTAATATAGGCCTCATTTCATAATAGGAAGTGTCGTAACTGTTCCTGGTGAAGAGTGAGGGAACGTGATTTACGGGACCACCGTAAAAAGGTGGTAAAATTAGTGAATAATAGTTCGACCGGGTGTGACTGGTGCACGGCCATGGTGTGTCCAGGGAAATACCCGTGTGTTAATCCTCGCTCATCGCCTCAGATCTTAATGGAGTGACCTCTAATGTTATAATAATTATGAGACGTTAAATCGTCCTTGTGAATGGTAATGTAATCAGTGATAATAACATTGAGTTAAGAGAATGCGGGATGTGAAATAGATCGCCCTGCTCCGAGTGAATGTGTGATTCTCGTACCGAGGATAGTGAAGCTTTATGGAAGCACGACTTCTAAACCGGGACAAACCGACGGTACCATCGTCCTGCTGGAATAAGAACCGTGTCGGTGTAGCAGGACATCGAAATAAGATGGTGAATGGAGGAAATAAAGAGTATCAATCACCCACAGTTAAGTAACCCTTCTAGTTATAACAGACTGATACTGGCCAGTTAGGTATGTTTTAATTGGATAGGTTATGAGTGATCCAGCTACAATCAAATGACCACCAGAGAATATCTGGTAAGTGGAGAGATTATGTACAAGTGTTTTTCCTTGATGGTTATATCCATGTTTTAACCTACCCCCCCCCCCTTTTCTTCGCTACCCTAATATAATCAAAACCGCCCAAACAATTTAATTAGTAGCACCGAAATTGTGGGTGCTACCCAAAATCCATACTGGTCTCGGTGATATGGAAAAGATTGTGGGGGGTCGGGGAAAACCATTTGCCGGGCCCGGGGTGTTTAATTTTTTTCTCACTGTCTCCCACGGGGGGGACTAGGGAAACCCAAATTGGTTGTCTCCCAATGATTTTTAACTTGAAAAGCATGAAATTGTTAAAAGTACTTAAAGGTAATCCCCCCTAAAAAAAATTTTCCCCATAAATCTTTTCCCCTACACATTTTTTTCCTATAAAACCCCCTTCTAAGGGTTTTACCCTAAAAACTGTCCCCTTTAATTTTCCTCTTTCCCCAAGAAACAAGCAAATAATTGCCAAAACAACATCAAAGCCCTTCCCACTTTCGTGATCCCCCTGACACCCCATCAAACCAAGGCCCCCAGAAATCCCAACCCCCCCCCCCCAAATCCCCTTGGATAACACCCCGCCATTCAGACCCTCACCCCCCCAAAAGACAAAAAAAACTATACCACATGTTAGGGGGTTTCCTTTTTCCCCCCCAACCAAAACCCAAGCATGTTCCCCTCCCTAAACCCCAACCCTCATTTATGCAACACATGCTTGGATGCAAACCCCCCCATGGGGGAAATTTTGGAAATCCCAAAACTCCCTGACCCTTTTTTGGTACCCAAAAGCAGCCTAAAAGGGCCCCTTTTCCATATCAACTGCCAGTTTTTACGGGGGGGGACACGGCCCAATCCCCCTGAAAAGGGACCACCCCTTCCCCACACACACCCCCCAAAAATTTTTTAAACCCTTTCAAATTTTGGAAACCTTCTTCACTTTTAAAAACAAAACCCTCAGCAAACCCCTCAAAATTTCCCTCAATTCCCCCTGCCACTCCCCAGTTTCTAGCATCCCTCATCACCCTAACCACATGATAGGCGGTTTCCTTCTCCCCACAGAACAAGCTGTTCCCCCCTTTCCCCAAAACCTCAGGGTTATGCAACACATGCTTGGATGCTACCCCCCCAATGAGGAAAATGGTAAAAACCCAACCCCCTGCCCCCTTGTTGGTATCCTAAGCGGGCCTGAAATCCCTCCATATCAACTGCCAGTTATACTTTGGGGTAACACGGCAACCCCCTGTAAGAACACCCCTTCCCCCTACAACACCCACCAATTTTTAAAAAAACCCTCAAACTTGAAACCTGTCTCACTGTCAACAAAAACCCTCAGCAAATCCCCCACAATTCCTCAATTCCCGGGCCCACTCCACCATTTCTAGCATCCCTCACCCAACCCTATCCCCCCTAAACCCCCCCCCCCCCCCCAAAGATACCTCTGTTAAAATATAAGGCCATCACCCCTCCCCCCAAACGCCAACATTTCCTGGGGGCCCCCCCCCGTTTTTTTCACCCCCCCTTTTTCCTAACCCCCCCCTTAGGACAACCAGGCCCTCCCAAACCCCCACCCCAAACCCCTAAAAACCCCTCCTTTTGTATTTCCGGGAATTTTCCTGAAACCCCTTAAAAAGGGGGAAACCCCTCTGGCCACCCCATACCTTACAAAATACACCAGCGGGGTTTAAAAACCCCCAAAGCCCTCTGCTGTAATGCCACTTTACTAACCCTCAAACCTTAACCCTGCCTAAAAAACCCTTTAATTTGTAAATATTCAGATTTTGATCCCCCTTGCACTCCCTGCTTCTGCCCCAATAAAACCTTTACCCACAAACCCTAATCTGTCAAAAACTGCCCAACCCACTCCCCCCCCAATCTCCCCCCCAAAACCCAAAGGGCCCCTCCTCCAACAACCCAAACTTTGCAAGATTAACTTCCAAAAACCCGAAACACCCCCAAAAAACTCTTTAATAACCCTCTACCCACCCTTTTTAAAAGGGCCCCCCAAACTCATTACGAAAAAGGGGTTTCATCAACATAACCTACAATTTCCCCCCAAAATTTGCGGTCCCCCCCTACCCCCCGAAATTTCCCTCCTCCACAGCCTCAAAAAAAGGATGCTGCACACATGCAAAGAGCAACTGCAGAAGCGGGCAACCCTGTCTTAAAACCCCCTGTTCCTCAGCACCGGTCCCCCAGCCTTCCATTAAACCTGCACCCTCATGTTTCCCCTTTTCATATAGAGGTGCACACCCATCTCACTATCCCCCCTCCAAAACCCACCTTCTCCAAACAGACCCATTAAAATTCCTCTCACCAGTCATAAGCCTGAGCCCAATCCAAAACCCAAGGACGTCCCCTCCCGGCATTTCCCTTATAAAACCCCTTATCCCCTGTGTCCATTCTTCATGCTTTGTCCCGATATCCCATACTGACCCCTATGTATGACATCCCCAATTACCTTTTTAATCTGTTAAACCCAATATCTTTGCAAAAATTTTTATAATCTGAACAAAATTAAATGACAAGGGACGATAATCACTCAAATTTTTCCCCCTCCCTTCCCTTCGGCACCAAGACAACAACCCCAGTTCTCTGTGTTCGCCCCATCCTACCACTGCTCAACATATAATTCAGAACTGCCACTAGGAAACTCCCTCAGACTCTCCCAATGTGCTCTATAAAAAATCATTAGATAACCATCTATTCCCAGTGCCTTTCCCTACTCAACCCATCACCACCTCCTCCACCTCTGCCTCCTTAATCCCTGCCCTCCAACATGTCCCGGTTTCCCCATGCCCCAAATCCAGATGAGCCCAGATAACTCCAAATGAATCCAACCCAACAACCCCTTTCCCCTCCTCTTCCATTTCTCCCCCAAAAACCAATAATCTGCATACTTACTGATACTGTCTGTATCGAAAGACCCTGAGCCCTGCACATAAATCCCCCTCCTCACCACCAAATGTGCCACAGTAGTCCTAAACTGTCTGTCCTTAAATTTTCTTAGTACAACTCAGATGGCCTATGACCTTTTAAGAAGTCCTCCAAGCCTGCCCTGACCCTGAGTGCATCAAAACCGTTCGTTATGAATCTCCACTAAATGACTTCTAAGTTCCCCTAACACCACTCACACCTTCCCTCCCCCCCCCCCATACAATCATTCAACTGCCCTTCTAAGTAATTCTGCAATCCAAACCGCCAGTTTTGCCCGTTCCCCTGCCACGACCTTGAAAAATCCTGAAATCTCCCCCTTTTGCATACAACTCCACCAATCTAGCAAATTCACATCCTCATCCCTAGTCTCCCAAAAACCTTTCCACCAGCCTGAAAGGACAAACCTAGATCCTCCTCCTGTAAAAGCCGCACATTCAATTTCCAATAACTCGGAAATATACACGGGAATACCATCTACCTAGGTCAGCCATCACTGCCCTGTGATCAGACAACCAACGTCAATAGTTCTAACCCGCTCCACACCTTCCCCTGCCTAACATAAATCCTATCCAACCTTGCTTCCCTAACTCCCCTGCACATAGGTGTGGTCCACCTGATACCATCCCCCGCCGCCCCAATCAACCACCCCATCCCATAAAGAATCCCTTAAAAAAACAACCAACACACACCCCCACACCCCCAGGTATCACATCTCCATTGCCCAATCACACAATTCCAATCTCCTCCAAACTATCGAAATAGCAGGTAAACCCCTTAGATAGTAGAACAAAATGTCCTAACAAAGTCTGCTTTTTCCCTCATATTACTAATTGCAGGCATATAAACCCCACAAAACATACCCTACTCTCCCCCCAAAACCCCCTCCACCCGAACAACCCCCCCCCCTCCCTCCTCCTCCCACCCCATGACGCGCAATGGGCTGGTCTCCTTTACCAAAACAGCCACTCCTCCCTTAAAATGCAAAGCCCAAAATTACAAAAAATCTTACATCCCCTCAATTGCAACTCACAAACCCGATCCTATGGTTATGCTCTTGCAAAAAAAAACGTCCCACGTCATACCTTCTCAAGAACCACTCCAACCATACCCCTTTTTACTTCATTCTTGAGACCATTAACGTTAGAGTCCACCCCCTGAATGCTCCCAAAGGGAAAAGGGGGCTTACCTCTGTGCCACTGTGGCTTGCTCACACTCCCTTTTAAGCTGCTCACACTCTCCTTACCATTCTTCTTAATCTACGCCCACCCCCTGACCCTCCCCACCCGACTTCCCCTGTGCACCCCCCCCCCTGTTGTGGTCTTCCGTACCACATTTGCCCATGCCTTCTTACCTGGTCTCTGCCCGGTGTCAATTTCTTCATCCAATTCAGACGACCCCGCAGGGCCCCTTCTAGAGCTACCAACCCAAAATCATCTCTTCCTCAGGTAATCCTCCCGATGTACCTCAGCTACCACAAAATGTTTCCTGGGCCCCGCTCATCCAATACTTCCACCCCTTTTCATGCAGCCCCTTCCATCTGCTGCACATCACTGGAAACCCTTTCCCCCCAGGTCCTCTCCGGTCAAAGCGTCCTCCAAGAAATCCTGTAGCAAAGACTCCAATAACACCTCCTGCGTCGACGTTGCCCCTTCCTCCTCCGCCACAGGCCTTGGTGGAGCCTCACTAGCCTCCTCTGGGAGTGTGACACACGTCCCCAACAGGTCCCCCTCCTTCTCCACCTCCTCACTCCAAAGAGCCGTCCCATTCCTCGCTGTCACCACCGTACTCAACTGTCGGTCCTCCTCCAAAAGGGTTGGCACACCTGGGGCAGCTCTACGTACACATTGCGCCGCCATGTGCTCGAACGAGCCACAAAGACAGCATGTCCTCCTTTGCCCCGCGTAATGCACATAGACCTGAGTTCTGTTTCCAGTCAACAGAACATATGAAGGTATAGGCCTCTTCAATGTCATCTTGAGGGTGTAGGAACCTTCCGGGAGGCCTTCATATGGGCCATCCCTCCATACCCCTCCTCGAGCCTCATGAACGACACCGTAGTTGCTGAAGACGTCCTCTATCCCAAACTTCGCCTCAAACGGTACATTCCTTACCCGAACCCATGTGTAGTATGTAGACACATCATGCATACACACCTCCACCGTCAAGTTAAGGCACATCCGTTGTTCCTGGTACTCAGCCACCACACTACTGTAGAAACTGGCCCTCGTAAACTTCACGAAAACTCTTCTCAACCCATTGAGGGCAACACCATACAGCTCCTCATTAGGGATGCCATAGAGATCCCTAATAATAGCTGGAAGGAGCACATTCATCGTAGCAGTGCTCAATGATCCCCGTATCAGCTCGATGCACACAGTGTTAACCCTCCTGCCGGCACGATCCGCCATCTTGGAACACTGAAAACTGCGCAGAAGTCAGTTGAATCAGGAGCTACTGCGCAGCCTGTCCGCACGGCCCAATAGCGATGTGAACAATGACTGTAGGGGATTGACTAACTTTTTTCTTTCATTATTTACTTTATCACTCGTTAATGACCTTATTAATACACTGCTGCCATAACTGACCAGATATCTGCATTTATTTTTATTTAAGGTCCCAACCTTGACCCATTAAATATGTTTGTTTTGATTATTTGTGTCAACACTGCCGCCGGCAGCTTGACCAGCTGATTTTCTACCCTCCCTCACACACCTTCCAGTAAAATCACCCGCATTCAAATTTAAGTTGTAAAAATCTTGATCTTATCATATTATTCACACTCTAGAAAGCTGTTACACTCTTGTAGGTATATTCACTGATACAATCACGTACGATGACCGCTAATAATAACTTAGGACAGCCGCTAGAACGCTAAATCCTGGGAGCACTATTTAACGATACTGCTTCACGTGTGTGTACACTCGCCTATTTCTGGTTGCAGGGGTCGAGACTCAGCTCCTTGGCCCGCCTCTTCACTGATCGCTACTAGGTCCTCTTTCTCCTGCTCCATGAGCTTTATCATACCTCGTCTTAAAAAGCTGTCTATGATTCCTGCCTCCACTACATCACTTGCTAAGCTATTCCACTTCCTGATAAATCTATGACTGAAGAAATACTTCCTTACATCCCTTTGACTCATCTGAGTCTTCAACTTCCAATTGTGACCCCTTGTTTCTGTGTCCCCTCTCTGGAACATCCCGTCTCTGTCCACCTTATCTATTCCACGCAGTATTTTGTATGTCGTTATCATGTCTCCCCTAACCCTCCTGTCCTCCAGTGTCGTCAGGCTAATTTCTCTCAACCCTTCTTCGTAGGGCATCCCTCTTAGCTGTGGAACTATCCTAGTTGCAAACCTTTGCACTTTCTCTAATTTCTTGATGTGGATGGCCAGGCGTGGGTTCCAAACTGGTGCTGCATACTCCAGTATGGGCCTGACGTACACGGTGTACAGTGTCTTGAACGATTCCTTACTGAGGTATAAGAACGCTATACTCAGGTTTGCCAGGGTTCCATGTGCTGCAGCAGTTATCTGATTGATGTGTGCTTCCAGAGACGCGTTTAGTATTATACTCACCCCAAGATGTTTCTCCTTGAGCGAGGTTTACAGTGTTTGGCCACTTAGCCTATATTTTGTCTGCGGTCTTCTTTGCTCTTATCCGATCTTCATGATTTTGCATTTGGCAGGGTTAAATTCGAGGAGCCAGTTGCTAGACCATGCATCCAGCCTGTCCAGGTCTCTTTGTATTCCTGCCTGATCCTCATCTGATTTAATTCTCCTCATTAACTTCACATCATCTGCGAACAGGGGCACTTCTGTGTCTATCCCTTCCATCATGTCATTCACATGTACCAAAAATAGCACTGGTCCTAGGATTGACCCCTGTGGGACCCCGCTCGTCACAGGCATTCACTGTGATACCTCATCGCGTACCATGACTCGTTGTTGCCTCCCTGTCAGGTATTCTCTGATCCATTGCAGTGCCCTTCCTGTTATATGTGCCTGATCCTCTAGCTTCTGCACTAATCTCTTGTGAGGAACATTGTCGAAAACCTTCTTGCAGTCCAAGAAAATGCAATCAACCCACCCCTCCCTCTCGTGTCTTCTATTACCTTGTCATAAAAATCCAGAAGGTTTGTGACAGGATTTGCCTTCCATGAATCCGTGCTGGTTGTCGTTTATAATCTTGTTCCATTCCAGGTGCTCCACCACTCTCCTCCTGATAATCTTCTCCGTGACTTTGCATACTGTACACGTCAGTGACAATGGTCTGTAGTTTAGTGCCTCGTTTCTGTCTCCCTTCTTAAAAATGGGGACTACATTTGCCATCTTACATACCTCGGGGAGTTGTCCAGTTTCAAGGGATGTGTTGAAAATTGTGGTCAGTGGCACACACAGTGTCTCTGCTTCCTCTCTTAGGACACACAGAGAGCTGTCCGGTTCCACGGCCTTTGAGGTATCAAGGTCACTTAGCAGCTTTTACACCTTCCCCTCAGTCCAACACCTGTTGGTATATCCCTTATTGGTACCCCCTTCTATTTTGTCTTCCCAGAGTCCTTCCTGTCTCCACTGTAAATACTTCCTTAAATCTCGTGTTGAGCTCCTCACATACCTCTTGATCGTTTCTTGTGAGTTCCCCACCTTCTTTCCTCAGCCTGATTACCTGGTTTTTGACTGTAGTCTTCCTCCTAATGTGGCTATAGAGCAGTTTCGGTTCAGACTTGACTTTCGATGCTATGTTGTTTTCGAACTGTCGCTGGGCCTCCCTCTTTATCTGTACATACTCGTTTCTGGCTCTTCGACTAATCTCCTTATTTTCCTGGGTCCTTTGCCTTCTGATCTTTTTCCATTCTCTTGTGCACTGAGTTTTTGCCTCCCTACACCACGTGTGTGTGTGTGAGTGTGTGTGTGTATATGTGTGTGTGTGTGTGTGTGTGTGTGTGTGTGTGTGTGTGTGTGTGTGTGTGTGTGTGTGTATGTGTGTGTGTGTGTGTGTGTGTGTGTGTGTGTGTGTGTGTGTGTGTGTGTCAAAAATGAGATGGGGGAACTAAATTTTTAAAACAATAAGTAGAAGATAGTCAAGTGAAAGGTGCAGAAAATAAAATGGAAAAATGATGAAAAAAATATCTAGCAACGTTTGATAACGATATAAACAGCAAAAAACAGTAGAAGGACAAAGATGAACAGAGACAAGGCATACAGAATAAAAACTCTGTATAGAATATACAAATAATCAGTATTTCAGATTATTTGTATAATCTATAATCTGATAATCTGAAAACAAAAATGGAAAATTAATCATTATCAGGAAATCTTAACATAAAACACACAAACATAAAACACACAAACATAAAACACTCAAACATAGAACGCTCAAACATAAAACACTCAAACATAGAACGCTCAAACATAAAACACTCAAACATAGAACGCTCAAACATAAAACACTCAAACATAGAACGCTCAAACATAAAACACTCAAACATAGAACGCTCAAACATAAAACACTTAAACATAGAACGCTCAAACATTAAACACTCAAACATAGAACGCTCAAACATAAAACACTCAAACATAGAACGCTCAAACATAAAACACTCAAACATAGAACGCTCAAACATAAAACATACAAACGTAAAACACTCAAACAAAACACACAAACATGAAATATGACCTATCAAAATCATGCAATGAAAAGTTAAAACAAATTGAAAATGGGAATCAAGTCTCAGATATGAATCTCAATTTTTCGTTCCGTCCAGCAAGAGTTACGGCCCAGCCCGTGGTACTGAAGTACAGTGGTACTGAAGTACAGTGGTACTGAAGTACAGTGGTACTGAAGTACAGTGGTACTGAAGTACAGTGGTACTGAAGTACAGTGATAATGAAGTACAGTGGTACTGAAGTACAGTGGTACTGAAGTACAGTGGTACTGAAGTACAGTGGTGCTGAAGTACAGTGGTACTGAAGTACAGTGGTACTGAAGTACAGTGGTAATGAAGTACAGTGGTAATGAAGTACAGTGGTAATGAAGTACAGTGGTAATGAAGTACAGTGGTACTGAAGTACAGTGGTACTGAGGTACAGTGGTACTGAACTACAGTGGTACTGAACTACAGTGGTACTGAAGTACAGTGGTACTGAAGTACAGTGGTACTGAGGTACAGTGGTACTGAAGTACAGTGGTACTGAAGTACAGTGGTACTGAAGTACAGTGGTACTGAAGTACAGTGGTGCTGAAGTACAGTGGTACTGAAGTACAGTGGTACTGAAGTACAGTGGTACTGAAGTACAGTGGTACTGAGGTACAGTGGTACTGAACTACAGTGGTACTGAAGTACTGTGGTACTGAGGTACAGTGGTACTGAAGTACAGTGGTACTGAAGTACAGTGGTACTGAAGTACAGTGGTACTGAACTACAGTGGTACTGAAGTACAGTGGTACTGAACTACAGTGGTACTGAGGTACAGTGGTACTGAACTACATTGGTACTGAACTACATTGGTACTGAAGTACAGTGGTACTGAAGTACAGTGGTATTGAACTACATTGGTACTGAACTACATTGGTACTGAACTACAGTGGTACTGAAGTACAGTGGTACTGAACTACAGTGGTACTGAAGTACATTGGTACTGAACTACAGTGGTACTGAAGTACATTGGTACTGAACTACAGTGGTACTGAAGGACAGTGGTACTGAACTACAGTGGTACTGAAGTACAGTGGTACGGAACTACAGTGGTACTGAAGTACAGAGGTACTGAAGTACAGTGGTACTGAAGTACAGTGGTACTGAAGTACAGTGGTACTGAAGTACAGTGGTACTTCAGTTCAGTGGTACTGAACTACAGTGGTATTGAAGTACAGTGCTACTGAACTACAGTGGTACTGAAGTACAGTGGTACTGAACTACAGTGGTACTGAAGTACAGTGGTACTGAACTACAGTGGTACTGAAGTACAGTGGTACTGAACTAGTGGTATTGAAGTAAAGTGGTACTGAACTACAGTGGTACTGAACTAGAGAGGTACTGAACTACAGTGGTACTGAAGTACAGTGGTGTTGAAGTACAGTGGTACTGAACTAGAGTGGTATTGAACTACAGTGGTACTGAACTACAGTTATACTGAAGTACAGTGGTACTGAACTACAGTGGTACTGAAGTACAGTTATACTGAAGTACAGCGGTACTGAACTGCAGTGGCACTGAAGTACAGTGGTACTGAAGTACAGAAGTTCTGAAGTACAGTGGTACTGAAGTCCAAAAGTTCTGAAGTACAGTGGTACTGAAGTACAGTGGTACTGAAGTCCAGAAGTTCTGAAGTACAGTGGTACTGAACTGCAGTGTTAATGAACTACAATGGTACTGAATTACAGAATTTTGGAAGTACAGTGGTACTGAAGTACAGAAGTTCTGAAGTACAGTGGTACTGAAGTACAGAGGTACTGAAGTACAGCGGTACTGAAGTACAGTGGTACTGAAGTACAGTGGTACTGAAGTACAGTGGTACTGAAGTACAATGGTACTGAAATACAGTGGTACTGAAGTACAGTGGTACTAAAGTACAGAGGTACTGAAGTACAGTGGTACTGAAGTACAGTGGTACTGAAGTACATTGGACTGAGGTTCAGTGGTACTGAAGTACAGTGGTACTGAGGTACAGTGGTACTGAAGTACATTGGACTGAGGTTCAGTGGTACTGAAGTACAGTGCTACTGAACTACAGTGGTACTGGAGTACAGTGGTACTGAAGTACAGTGGTATTGAGGTACAGTGGTACTGAGGTACAGTGGTACTGAAGTACATTGGACTGAGGTTCAGTGGTACTGAAGTGCAGTGGTACTGAACTACAGTGGTACTGAGGTGCAGTGGTACTCAACTACAGTGGTACTGAGGTACAGTGGTACTGAAGTACAGTGGTACTGAGGTTCAGTGGTACTGAAGTACAGTGGTACTGAGGTACAGTGGTACTGAACTACAGTGGTACTGAAGCACATTGGTACTGAACTACAGTGGTACTGAACTACAGTGGTACTGAACTACAGTGGTACTGAGGTACAGTGGTACTGAAGTATAGTAGTACTGAGGTACATTGGTACTGAGGTACAGTGGTACTGAACTACAGTGTTACTGAACTACAGTTGTACTGAACTACAGTGGAACTGAAGTACAGTGGTAATGAGGTTCAGTGGTACTGAGGTACAGTGGTACTGAGGTACAGTGGTAATGAAGTACAGTGGTATTGACGTACAGTGGTACTGACGTACAGTCTTACTGACGTACAGTGGTACTGAACTACAGTGGTACTGAAGTACAGTGGTACTGAGGTACATTGGTACTGATGTACAGTGGTACTGAGGTACAGTGGTACTGAAGTACAGTGGTACTGAAGTACAGTGGTACTGAAGTACAGTGGTAATGAGGTTCAGTGGTACTGAGGTACAGTGGTACTGAGGTACAGTGGTAATGAAGTACAGTGGTATTGAAATACAAAGGTACTGAAGTACAGTGGTACTGACAACGGTATTGAAGTACAGTGGTACTGACGTACAGTGGTACTGACGTACAGTGGTACTGAAGTACAGTCTTACTGACGTACAGTGGTACTGAAGTACAGTGGTACTGACGTACAGTGGTACTGACGTACAGTCTTACTGACGTACAGTGGTACTGAAGTACAGTGGTACTGACGTACAGTGGTACTGAAGTACAGTGGTACTGACGTACAGTGGTACTGACGTACAGTCTTACTGACGTACAGTGGTACTGAAGTACAGTTGTACTGACGTACAGTGGTACTGAAGTACAGTGGTACTGACGTACAGTGGTACTGACGTACAGTGGTACTGATGTACAGCGGGGATAGAAACAAAAGTGATCTACTGTACCTTAAATTGAAGACTGAGATCCTGACACATGGAAGAAGAGGTGTGATGTGTGAGGTGTGAGGTGTGAGCCCTAATGAGTAGGTCATATCAACTCATATGCTGTAATGAGCAGGTAATATCAACTCATATGCTGTAATGAGCAGGTAATATCAACTCAGATGCTGTAATGAGCAGGTCATATCAACTCACATGCTGTAATGAGCAGGTCATATCAACTCACATGCTGTGATGAGCAGGTCATATCAACTCACATGCTGTAATGAGCAGGGCATATCAACTCACATGCTGTAATGAGCAGGGCATATCAACTCACATGCTGTAATGAGCAGGGCATATCAACTCACATGTTGTAATGAGCAGGTCATATCAACTCACATGCTGTAATGAGCAGGGCATATCAACTCACATGCTGTAATGAGCAGGGCATATCAACTCACATGCTGTAATGAGCAGGTCATATCAACTCACATGCTGTAATGAGCAGGGCATATCAACTCAGATGCTGTAATGAGCAGGTCATATCAACTCACATGCTGTTCTTTTAACCTTCCAATCACAATTGTGAAAACAGTCAAATGAGTGACTGTTTAAGTTGCCTTCAACAGATGACGTGGAAAATACTGTATATATTTTCCAGAAATACAGTAGTTATATGTAAATAGATGGCCATACTGTATTTAATAAAAATTTATGTTATAAAAAATGGGAAACTGCACCTGCGCAGAAGGGACTCGCCATTGTTGTTTGAACTGAACATAACCGTTAGTGAATAATGGGAAGAATTTTTCGTGCTCTAGAGGTAAAATTGGGCTGACACCTCTCAAATTGGGGACGAAATTGTTGGATGTGCATTCCTGCATAACCTGAGATATCAGACGACTGCACAAGACAACTCCAGGAACCTCAGATAAGCTCTCTAGATTTGTGTTATAATTCTGGCCAGTATTTTCATAAATTTAGTTAGTGAGGTTTTCTGAGTATGATACACCTTGATCTCCAGTCAAATTGGTGAGTGATTTTAAGATATTCTTCTGTTATGTATATGTGTATATATATATAATCCTTTATTAATTTAATATACAGTCCACAAATTTATGTATTTACCAGAATTCCTGGTGATACATATTTCATTTGTAATTAATAGGTCTAGAGCAACTTGTGGATAAGACAGTTGTAGGTATCGAAGGGGGACATTTTTGCGACCTAGGTGTCCCAAATTCCTACTTGTCAATGTAACTTTGATAAATAATTATCTTTGTTATCATTTACTGTTATGTACATAATGAGTTACATTCAGATAAATGTAATTTTCCACATTTAATTTGCCCGTTGGTCCTTCTTGAACCGGAGGTAATTAGTGAAGTCATTAATTAGTTAATTACTTAATAATTATATGTGAAATGACAGAAGGAGGTGGAAGTTAAGTTCACAAATTTACTTAATGTGTAGTGGATTATAATTACAATATTAATTTGGATAAGCCAAGTCAAATATGACTTAAGATTATATTAATGTGTATAATATTAATTTTGCTATGCCAAATTCTGGCAAGGATTTATATTAATTTGTATAATATTAATTTTGATGAGCCAAGTCTGGCTAAAGGTTTGTACTAATGTACATTTAAAATTTATATAATTTTCTTACATGTGTAATTACTAAGCTCAAGTGTAGCTAACATTATTAATGTGTATTTAAAATTTATATTATAATTTTCTTACATGTGTAATTACTAAGATCAAGTGTAGCTAATAATATTAATGTGTATTTAAAAATTTTATTACAGTTTTCTTACATGTAATTGCAAAGCTCAAATGTAGCTAGGATTTATTCAAAGTAAGTTGTATCAGTGTTGTAAGTTGTAATCAGTGTTATTAAGTTGAATTTAATACATTGCATCATGGCTGAAAATGAGGAAATTAATATAGAAGACAAACATATGGAATACAGAGCAAAGAAAGCATCACTGCAAGCTAGAAAGGGTCATGTAACCAAGGCATATAATAAGTGCTTGGAATTAATGAATCAAGAAACTGTGAATACTGATGATTTAAAATTGTATTTAGATGCTTTGGGGAATAGATATGATTCATACAAATTATATTATAACAAATATGAAGGAGATTTGTTAGTTAACTGTGTAGATGAGACTGAAGTAGATCTTATGATTAATCAGTATTATGAATTAGAGGAAAAGATTCTTTCTTGTAAAAATCAGGCTTTGAATAAATTAAAATGTGTAAACCAGGCAGTTAATCAGTCTGCTCCAACAAATAATATGTCTTTGCCAAAACTCCCAGAATTATGTTTACTTGTATTTAATCCTGGAGAAAATTGGGAGGAATTTTGGTCAATTTTTAAAGCAGCTGTGCATGACAGGAGTGACCTAGCCTGTGTAACTAAATTATTTTACCTCAAAGGACAGATTAGAGGAGATGCTCACATACCCATACAAGCCTTTCCCAATGTAGATGGCTCTTACAAGGAAGCAGTTGACTTGTTGAAGGTCACTTATGGTAATATAGAACAAAGTAGGTTGGATCTAGTGAATATCATTGTTAATTTAAAATCTCCAGATCACACTTACAAAGGTTTACAGCAGTTTAGAGTTAAACTGGAGAGCACTCTCAAAACTTTAAGTAATAAATATAATCTGAAGGAATCAGACTGGTTATTGAGTGCCATAGTACAGAATAAATTAAGCTGTAAAACACTTGAATGACTCTCGAACAAGTATCACAAGGGTTATTTTGGTCTGGAGGAAATAAGATTAGGTCTACAAGAATTAATTGTTCAGTTGCAGACCAGCCAACCAACTCATTTTAAAGATGCAACACATAATAACTCTGAGGTGTCTGTCAAGTTTCACAAAGGGAAAAATTATCCCAATGGTAATAATCAAATTTCATTTCCTAAAAAGAGTTACATAGGTGCATATCGAGTAGCAGGAATCAGAAATAATGATTCTCCACAAGATAAGAAGAATAAGTACCCTCCTAAGAGTAGCACAGTTAATAAGAAACCAGTCAAAGAAAAGAGAGATTGTCTTTTCTGCAAGGGTACTCATTTTTCTAAGAATTGCAATGCATACAATTCATGGAATGATAAAGTTGAAAGATTGGAGGAACTTGACAGATGTATCAGATGTTTAGGTAATCACAATGTAAAGGATTGCCATGCCAATTAAACAATGTTTCAATTTTCACAAGGAAGACACCATATAGTCATGTGTAAGGGTTTTATATGATAATGTTGATAATAATGATAATGTTGACAATCCTGGGCACAACAGTAGCTAATGTAAAAATTGCTGCTAATGTTAATAATGACGGTTTTGCTGAAGTAGCCTTACCTATGTTACAGGTAAAAATTGATGATAAAAGGCATAAATCAAAAAATGTAACTGCATTATTGGACCAGGGATCTCTGCGTACTTTCATAAAACGTAAATGTCTTGATGGTATGAAAGTACAGATGGGAGATCCCACAACTTTAAAATTATCTGGTTTTCTCTCAGATAAAAGAGCTCAATTGTATGACACTGTTTATGTAACTGTCAGGTTGGGCAATGAGAAAAAACGTGTTAATGCAGTAATTGTAGATAGACTTTTAGAGAAAATATCTACAGTAGGGCTTAGTAAAGCTACAGAAAGACTTTCACATAATGTAAATGGAGCAGTTGCTTACCTTCAATGTAATAGTGTTATTTCTCTTATGTCTAAAGCTAAAGTGTCTCCAATTAAATCACGTACCTTACCTCAGTTGGATTATTATTATAATCAAGGGGGAAGCGCTAAACCCGGAGGATTATACAGCGCCTGGGGGGGGGGGGGATGTGGAAGGCATTCAGGCTTAATTCGGGGAACTGGAGCACAGATCCAATTCCCTAAATCAAGAGCCCCTCACCAACATCAAGGAGCCTTCCTTGAGGGGTACCTCAGTTGGAATTAACAGCCATTTATGTAGGTGTCAAATTAGCTAATTATATAAGAAATAAGTTGCAGGAGATAAATATTAGCGACACTGTAATTTGGTCTGATAATGAGGTATCCTTACAATGGATTCGTAATGGAAACAGTAAAATTGTGTACGTACAAAACAGAGTCGCTGAAATTAATCAGATGCAAGAGAAGTATAATAGTTTGGGTCAGCATATGTTAACATTTAATCATATACCTGGTGAGGAGAATCCAGCTGATTTCTTGTCTCGAGGTTTATCTTATGCTAAATTTGTAAATGCTGTATCGTGGTTTAAAGGACCGAGCTGGTTGGTAAATAAAGCTAATTGGCCTGTACAAAAGGCGTATATTGCTCCTGTTGAAATTACTGTGACCACCGCTCCAATAGTTTGTCCTCCCTTAGCCATTGATATAAATAGGTATTCTTCATTACCCAAACTAATCAATGTAACTAAGTTGGTGTTTAAATTTCTAAACAAGATGAATATATCATATAAGTTTTCACATCCTCTTGAATATTGGATAAAGAGGGTACAAGAAGAAATCTATGGAAATGAGATTAAATTGATGATGGAAAGAAAAATTGTGAAAGGTTCCATAATAGAGTAATTGGGGCTGTATTTAGAGAACAATGTAATTAGGTGCAGAGGTAGGTTACAAAATGCTGAATTGGGTGATTATGCTAAACACCCTATCTTACTGCCAAAAACTCCTCATCTAACAAATTTGATTGTTTTAAAGAAGGGTGTACAGGCACAGCTTATCCTACGCACCTCAGCACTAATAGCCACTTGCAGTGCAAAGCCGTCAAGATACTTCCTTTTTTTTTTTTTTTAATTGTAGCAAACGTCTTAAATACGCCCCAGAAAAGTAGACCAATATATAATTTTCCTTACATGAAATGTCACATCTAACATCACGTAGATTTTTAACCAAGCCGAGAGGGCAGGAGCTCGTGCAACCTCCTCTACAATCCATGACCTCGCAATAAAATATTAAACAATAACTTACATGTTCCCCATCAGTAAAATGGGTACCTGGGTGTTAGTCGACTGGTGTGGGTCGCATCCTGGGACACTGACCTAAGGAGGCCTGGTCACAGACCGGGCCGCGGGGGCGTTGACCCCCGGAACTCTCCCCAGATATATACTCCAGATATACATAAAAGAAGGTGTTGCCTCGAGATTTTACATAGTGGGTAAGACAAGATTCACCTGGGAGAAACTATCAGAAACGTCAATAAACGCATCAATGAATATTATTATTATGTTGGTAAGCGTTAAATCTATTGGGATTATATTGCGCCTGTCGGGGGGGGGGGGATGGGATGGAAGGTATTCAGTCTTAAACCAGAGAACTGGAGCACACATCCACGTCCCTAGATCGAGAGCCCCTCTCCAGCATCAAGGAACCGCACTTGAGGGGTCAGTGAACTTAAGCAAACAGCCAAAAGTAATAACAGGAACAATGGTTGTGTTCTACATGAGAATACACACATCAGACGGATCAGATGTTTCAACTTGAGACCCGCAATTAAAGAAGAGATAAAAATACATCATAATATAGTGTTAAGCAGCATTTATGACACCAAACACAATCATCCAGAACCAAGGCAGCTTCCAAGTGTGTGTGTACTCACCTAGTTGGGGTTGCAGGGGTCGAGTCCTAACTCCTGGCCCCGCCTCTTCACTGGTCGCTACTAGGTCACTCTCCCTGAACCGTGAGCTTTATCATACCTCTGCTTAAACCTATGTATGGATCCTGCCTCTACTACATCGCTTCCCAAACTATTCCACTTCCTGACTACTCTGTGGCTGAAGAAATACTTCCTAACATCCCTGTGATTCATCTGTGTATTCAACTTCCAACTGTTGCTGTGTCCTTGTTGCTGTGTCCCCTCTCTGAAACATCCTGTCTTTGTCCACCTTGTCAATTCCTCTCAGTATTTTGTATGTCGTTATCATGCCCCTACTATCTCTCATGTCCTCCAGTGTCGTCAGGTCGATTTCCCTTAACCTCTCCTCGTAGGACATACCCCTTAGCTCTGGGACTAGTCTTGTTGCAAATCATTGCACTTTCTCTAGTTTCTTTATGTGCTTGGCTAGATGTGGGTTCCAAACTGGTGCCGCATACTCCAATATGGGCCTAACGTACACGGTGTACAGGGTCCTGAACGATTCCTTATTAAGATGTCGGAATGCTGTTCTGAGATTTGCTGGCACCCATATGCTGCAGCAGTTATTTGGTTGATGTGTGCCTCAGGAGATGTGCCTGGTGTTATACTCACCCCAAGATCTTTTTCCTTGAGTGAGGTTTGTAGTCACTGGCCCCCTAGACTGTACTCCGTCTGCGGTCTTCTTTGCCCTTCGCCAATCTTCATGACTTTACACTCGGTGGGGTTGAACTCCAGGAGCCAATTGTTGGACCAGGTCTGCAGCCTGTCCAGATCCCTTTGTAGTTCTGCCTGGTCTTCGACCGAATGAATTCTTCTCATCAACTTCACGTCATCTGCAAACAGGGACACTTTGGAGTCTATTCCTTCCGTCATGTCGTTCAGAAATACCAGAAACAGCACTGGTCCTAGGACTGACCCCCTTGGAACCCCGCTGGTCACAGGCGCCCACGTACCATGACTCGCTGCTGTCTTCCTGACAAGTATTCCCTGATCCATTGTAGTGCCTTCCCTGTTATCCCTGCCTGGTCCTCCAGTTTTTGCACTAATATCTTGTGTGGAACTGTGAAAACACCTTCTTACAGTCAAAGAAAATGCAGTCTGCCCACCCCTCTCTCTTTCCTTACTGCTGTCACCCTGTCATAGAACTCCAGTAGGTTTGTGACACAGGATTTTGCGTCCCTGAAACCATGTTGGCTGCTGTTGATGAGATCATTCCTTTCTAGGTGTTCCACCACTCTTCTCCTGATAATCTTCTCCATGACTTTGCATACTATACATGTCAGTGACACTAGTCTGTAGTTTTGTGCTTCATGTCTGTCTCCTTTTTTAAAAATTGGGACTACATTTGTTGTATTCCATGCCTCAGGCAATCTCCCTGTTTCGATAGATGTATTGAATATTGTTGTTAGGGGTACACATAGCGCCTCTGCTCCCTCTCTCAGGACCCATGGAGAGATGTTATCTGGCCCCATTGCCTTTGAGGTATCTAGCTCACCCAGAAGCCTCTTCGCTTCTTCCTCGGTTGTGTGTACTGTGTCCAGCATTTGGTGGTGTACCCCACCTCTCCGTCTTTCTGGAGTCCCTTCTGTCTCCTCTGTGAAGACTTCTTTGAATCTCATGTTGAGTTCCTCACATACTTCACGGTCGTTTCCTTCCTTAGACTGATTACCTGGTCCTTGACTGTTGTCCTCCTGATGTGGCTGTATAACAGCTTCGAGTCAGATTTGGCTTTCGCTGCTATGTCGTTTTCATATTGTCGTTGGGCCTCCCCTCTTATCTGTGTATATTCATTTCTGGCTCTATGACTACACTACTTATTCTCCTGAGTCTTTTGCCTTCTATACTTCTTCCATTCCCTAGCACACTTGGTTTTTGCCTCCCTGCACCTTTGGGTGAACCATGGGCTCATCTTGGCTTTTTCATTATTCTTGTTACCCTTGGGTACAAACCTCTCCTCAGCTTCCTTGCATACTGTTGTTACATATTCCATCATCTCATTTACTGGCTTCCCTGCCAGTTTTCTGTCCCATTGAACCATGTTCAGGAAGCTCCTCATTCCCATCTACTCCCCTTTCTTGCAGTTTGGCTTCAATTGCCCGGGCCTTCCTGCTTCGCCCTCCACTTGTAGCTCTACTGTGCATTCGAAGCTTAAAACCACATGATCGCCTGCCCCAAGGGGTCTTTCACATGTGATGTCCTCAATATCTGCACTACTCAGGGTGAATACTAGGTCCAGTCTTGCTGGTTCATCCTCTCCTCTCTCTCTCTCTTGTAGTGTCCCTTACGTGTTGGTACATGAAGTTTTCCAGTACCATCTCCATCTTAGCCCACCACGTTTCATGGCCCCCATGTGGCTCCAAGTTCTCCCAATCGATTTCCTTGTGGTTGAAGTCACCCATGGTCAGTAGCTTTGCCCTGCACGCATGAGCCCTTCTGGCCATTGCAGCCAGTGTGTCAACCATCGCTCTACTGCTCTCATCATACTCTTACCTTGGCCTCCTGCTGTTCTGTGGTGGGTTATACATCACTGCAATTACCACTTTGGGACCTCCAGACTGAAGCGTTCTCGCTATGTAATCACTTGCTTCTCCACTGTCTCCTCTCTCCAGCTCATCAAAATTCCATCACTTTTTGATCAGCAGTGCTACTCCTCCACCCTTCCCCCCCTGTTCCCTCTGTCTTTCCTCAGGATCTGGTATCCCGTTGGAAAGATGGCATCTGTTATCATACCTGTAAGCTTGTGTGTGTGTGTATGTATGTGTGTGTGTGTGTGTGTGTGTGTGTGAACAATATCGGATTTTGCCCCCTATGTATTTTATCTGCGATTTTCCTCTTAGCTATTTATTTAGTTGGAGGATTGATAGAAAGGATGATGGAGGGATGATGGAGGGATGATGGAGGGATGATGGAGGGATGATGGAGAGGTGATGGAGAGGTGATGGAGGGATGATGGAGAGGTGATGGGGATAATTATGGAGATGACAGAGGGATTATTATTATTATTATTAGTAGTAGTAGTATTAGTATTATTATACTCAATGGGAACGAGTAAATTTCCATTAATTTTTAAAAGGCTATTACTCTTAAAATTTATATTGGTAAAAAATCTCTTATAAAACATCTATCAGAGTTTTGTAAAAGTGTAAAACATCAGTGGATGTAGAAACATCAGTGGATGTAGAAACATCAGTGGATGTAGAAACATCAGTGGATGTAGAAACATCAGTGGATGTAGAAACATCAGTGGATGTAGAAACATCAGTGGATGTAGAAACATCAGTGGATGTAGAAACATCAGTGGATGTAGAAACATCAGTGGATGTAGAAACATCAGTGGATGTAGAAACATCAGTGGATGTAGAAACATCAGTGGATGTAGAAACATCAGTGGATGTAGAAACATCAGTGGATGTAGAAACATCAGTAGATATAGAAACATCAGTGGACGTAGAAACATCAGTGGATGTAGAAACGTACTGGGACAACATTTCGCTCACTAAAGACCTTTAGCAAGTTACATTTGTCTATACGTAGAGTTTTATCAAGTTAGGTTTGACTTTGTGTAGAGCTCTATCAAGTTATGTTCAGCTTTATCAAGTCAAGCTTGGCTCTGGTTAGAGCTGCATCAAATCAATTTGAATCTGTGAAGAACGTAAGTCATGTTTCGCTCCGCGTAGAGCTGCATCAAATCAAGTTTCACTCTGTGCAGGGATTAACCAAATCATATTTCACTTTGCCTAGAGCTTTGTTAAGTCATGTTTCAGTGAGTAGAGCTTTATAGAATCATGTTTAGCTCTGTGCTAAGCGTTATCAATCACGTTTCACTCTGTAGAACTTAATCATGTTTCACTCTAGATTTATTATGTTCCTCTATATGTATCAGATTTATCAAGCTATTTTTCACTCTCTGTAGAGCTTTATCAAGTCATGTTTCACTCCGTGTAGAGTTTTTCAAATCATGTTTCACTCTGCTTAGAGCATTTTCAGGTCATGTTTAACTACGTAGATTAATCATGTTTCACTCCATACTTTTATCGAGTTATGTTTCACTCTGAGAGAAGCTCGTATCTTGTTTTACTGTGCAGAGCTTTGCCGAGTCGTGTTTCCCTTTGTGAAGGAGTTCTGTCGATTCATGTTCCACTTTGTGTAGAGGTTAATCATGTTTCACTCTGAGTACAGTTTTATCAAGCCATGTTTCACGTTGTAGACGTATATCAAATTATGTTTCACTCTGAGTAGAGCTTTATTAAGTCATGATATGCTAAAGCTCTACAGAGAGCGAAACGTTGTTCAAATTAGAGCTTGCTATACCGGTTTCTCTATCCAAAACAGCTGTATAGCTGTTGGTTTTGATAAATTTTCCCATATTCACAGGAGAAAGAATATGGGAAAGAGAGAGAGAGAGAGAGAGAGAGAGGGAAAGGAGAGAGAGAGAGAGAGAGAGAGAGAGAGAGAGAGAGAGAGAGAGAGAGAGAGAGAAATATAAGCAGGGCTCCGAGTAGATATCCACCGCGGGGAAGTCCCGCAGTATTGAGGGGAAAATCCTACATTAGGTGTTGTGTGCTGGTGTTATAACCCAACACAGAACACACACTAAGACAAGCCCTAGAAGCAGACACACTACATACGCCAGTATTCTCAACTGCCAGGAGTCTCGACCCCTGCAACCACTTACAGGTATGTACAATCCAGTTCTACAACATACCAAACGTGAGCAATAGTTCCTTCATTATTATTATTATTATACTCACGCTCACAAGACTTATGTGAGCGTGTTAAACTGAAAAGAGTGGAAGCAAATAGTTTTTATGACGCGACGTACTGTTGGAGTGTGAGCAAGGTGACATTTATGAAGCGATTCAGAAAAACCGGTTAGTCGAACTTGAGTCTTGGAGATGAAGGTACAATGCTTGCACTCTGAAGAAGGGGTAGGAACGTTGCAGTCCTAAGGCTGGGAAGTACACTGCCAGCGCTCTGAAGGAGGGATGAGGATACTGAAGTTCGGCAGGTGGAGAGTACAGTGTTTGCACTTCGAAGGAGGTGTAGGGATGCTGCAATTCTGGAGGTAGGAAGTGCAGTGCCTGTCCCCTGAAGGAGCGGTAGAGATGATGTAATTCTGCAGGTTGGGAATAAAGTGCTTGCAGTTCTGGAGTGGAAAGCACAGTATCTGCTCTCTGAAGGAGAGCGTGAGGATGTAAGGGTTTGGACTGTAATATCAGAACACCTTTGGCAAGACAGTGATGGTGTGAATGACGGTGAAAGTATGTGAAAAATATTTTAAAATCTCATATTTAAAGTTCCATTTCATTTACCTGTGATTCACATGTCACCTATTTGGAGAGTTTTCGTAGTCTCGGGACTCGGCCTGGGACCAGACCTCCCTGCTGAGTGACTCAACAGTCAAACCCATTTACGTAAATTGTGAAAAGAGATGGAAACAAATAATATAATAGATCTCTACAATGAATAATAATAATCCAGTGTGAATAATGAGACTTTCTTGAGGACGGTTTTTGACTGGATTACGGGATTCTCCCGTCTGCGATAACTATAACGGATATAAGTTCTCTCTGGAGAGCGAGGTGAGTATTAATCTACATCTGTATATTACCTTGTGTCCTTGAAACCCCAGGCTGGCTGTCGACTTTTGGGAATTCAGTCCACTATCAGGGGATTCTGTCTACCACATGAGGATTCCATCCACTACCAGCGGGTCACTACCTGGGAATCCCATCCACTACCAGCGGAGCCCACCACCTGGAGATCCCATCCACTACTAGAGGATCCCACCACCTGGGAATTCCATCCACTACCAGGGGATCCTATCCCTCACCACCTGAGGATTCGGCTTTACACTACGGCCTTCCAGCGAGCTTTCCCAGGATCATAATATAAATGTTATATAATATTGACAAGCCGATGAGTAAGACACATGTTCAGCATTAATGTATCTTCACTGTCAAAACATTCCGTCTTCACAATAGGCTTCTGCAGTCCAATACTGACGATTATAACACTAAACAAATCAAAATCCTTAGGTGGCTCGTGCCTGGTAGGCAAAACTCTCGCTACACACGCTGAGTGTTCGGGTTCGATTCGCGGCAAGGGTGGAAACATTGGGCGTATTTCCTTACATCTGTTGCCTATCTTCACCCATCAGTAAAATGGGTACCCGAGTGTTAGTCGATTGGTGTGGGTCGCATCCTGGGACAAAAACTGACCTAATTTGCCCGAAATGCTTTGCATAATAAGGGACTTTCTATACAGTAGTACGTATATCGTTGACTGATGTCCAGGGTGTGTGTACCATGGTCCAGGGTGTGTGTACCATGGTCCACGGTGCGTGTACCATGGTTCACGGTGCGTGTACCATGGTACCCGGTGTTTGTACCATGGTCCACGGTGTGTGTACCATGGTCCACGGTGTGTGTACCATGGTCCACGGTGTGTGTGCCACTGTCCAAGGTGTGTGTACCATGGTCCACGGTGTGTGTACCATGGTCCACGGTGTGTGTACCATGGTCCACGGTGTGTGTACCATGGTCCACGGTGTGTGTACCATGGTCCATGGTGTACTGTACCATGGTCCACGGTGTTTGTACCATGGTCCACGGTGTGTGTACCATGGTCCACGGTGTGTGTACCATGGTCCACGGTGTGTGTACCATGGTCCATGGTGTGTGTACCATGGTCCACGGTGTTTGTACCATGGCCCAGGGTGTGTGTACCATGGTCCACGGTGTGTGTACCATGGTCCACGGTGTGTGTACCATGGTCCACGTTGTGTGTACCATGGTCCACGGTGTGTGTACCATGGCCCAGGGTGTGTGTACCATGGTCCACGGTGTGTGTATCATGGCCCAGAGTGTGTGTACCATTGTCCAGGGTGTGTGTACCATGGTCCAGAGTGTGTGTATCATGGTCCAGTGTGCGTGTACCATGGTCCAGGGTATGTGTACCATGGTTCCCGATGTGTACCATGTTCCTCTGTGTGTAACATGGTACTAAGTACAATAGAGCTAAAATACTGGAGTTTACCTGGAGAGAGTTCCGGGGGTCAACGCCCCCGCGGCCCGGTCTGTGACCAGGTCTCATGGTGGATCAGGGCCTGATCAACCAAGCTGTTACTGCTGGCTGTACGCAATCCAACGTATGAGCCACAGCCCGGCTGGTCAGGTACCGACTTTAAGTGTCTGTCCAGTGCCTGCTTGAAGACAGCCAGGGGTCTATTGGTAATCCCCCTTATGTATGCTGGAAGGCAGTTGAATAGTCTTGGGCCCCTGACACTTATTGTGTTGTCTCTTAGCGTGTTAGTGACACCCCTGATTTTCATTAGGGGATGTTGCATCGTCTGCCGTTTGCTTTCGGAGAGAGTGATTTTCGTGTGTAAGTTTGGTATTAGTCCCTCTAGGATTTTCCAGGTGTATATAATCATGTATCTCTCCCGCCTGCGTTCCAGGGAGTACAGGTTCAGGAACTTCAAGTGTTCCCAGTAATTGAGGTGTTTTATCTCCGTTATGCGCGCCGTGAAAGTTCTCTGTACATTTTCTAGGTCAGCAATTTCACCTGCCTTGAAAGGTGCTGTTAGTGTGCAGCAATATTCCAGCCTAGATAGAACAAGAGACCTGAAGAGTGTCATCATGGGCTTGGCATCCCTAGTTTTGAAGGTTCTCATTATTCATCCTGTCATTTTTCTAACAGATGCGACTGATACAATGTTATGGTTCGTGAAGGTGAGATCCTCCGACATGATCACTCCCAGGTCTTCGACGTTAGTTTTTCTCTCTATTCTGTGGCTGGAATTTGTTTTATACTCTGATGAAGTTTAAATTTCCTCATGTATACCATATCGGAGTAATTGAAATTTCTCATCGTTGAACTTCATATTGTTTTCTGCAGCCCACTGAAAGATTTGGTTGATGTCCGCCTGGAGCCTTGCAGTGTCTGCAATGGAAGACACTGTCATGCAAATTCGGGTGTCATCTGCAAAGGAAGACACGGTGCTGTGGCTTATATCTTTGTCTATGTCAGATATGAGGATGAGGAACAAGATGGGAGCGAGTACTGTGCCTTGCGGAACAGAACTTTTCACCGTAGCCGCCTCAGACTTGACTCTGTTGACCATTCTTTGTGAGGAAGTTATAGATCCATCTACTAACTTTTCCTGTTATTCCATTAGCACGCATTTTGTGCGCTATTACGCAATGGTCACACTTGTCGAAGGCTTTTGCAAAGTCTGTGAATATCACATCTGCATTCTTTTTGTCTTCTAGTGCATCTAGGACCTTGCCGTAGTGATCCAGTAGTTAACATAAGAACATAAGAACGAAGGAACACTGCAGCAGGCCTACTGGCCCATGCGAGGCAGGTCCAAGTCTCCTACTGGCTTAAGCCAATGCACCCAACCTAGTCAGGTCAGGTCACCTTGACTTAAGGGAGGAACACGGCAACCGTCCTGGTAGCACAAGCTTATCAGGTCCAACTCACACCCACCCACACCCACTCATGTATCTATCCAACCTATTTTTAAAGCTACACACCGTTCTGGCCTCTATAACTGTACTTGGGAGTTTGTTCCACTCATCCACAACTCTATTACCAAACCAGTACTTTCCTATATCCTTCCTGAATCTGAATTTTTCTAACTTAAAACCATTGCTGCAAGTCCTGTCTAGGCTAGATATTTTCAGCACACTATTTATATCCCCTTTATTTATTCCTGTCTTCCATTTATACACCTCAATCATATCCCCCCTAATTCTACGTCTTTCTAGAGAGTGAAGATTCAGGGCCCTTAGTCTATCCTCATAGGGAAGGTTTCTGATACATGGGATCAACTTTGTCATCCTCCTTTGTACATTTTCCAGAGCATTTATATCCATTCTGTAATACGGTGACCAAAACTGTGCAGCATAATCTAAATGAGGCCTAACCAAGGATGTATAGAGTTGAAGAACAACCTGAGGACTCCTATTATTTATGCTTCTTGATGTAAAGCCAAGGATTCTATTAGCTTTATTGCGAACACTTATGCACTGTTGTCTTGGTTTCAGATTACTGCTAACCAGAACTCCTAAATCTTTTCGCAATCCGTAATATTAAGATCTACATTATTTAGTTTATATGTGGCATGGTTATTGTCCTGTCCAACATTTAGAACTTTGCATTTGTCTATATTAAACTGCATCTGCCACCTCTCCGACCACTGCATCAGTCTACTCTAATCTTCCTGGAGTGCTCTAATGTCCTCGTCAGAATGAATTCGACGGCCTATTTTGGTGTCATCGGCAAACTTGCTGATGTCGCTCTTTATGCCCTCATCTATGTCGTTTATGTATATTGTGAACAGCAGGGGGCCCAACACTGACCCTTGTGGAACACCGCTCGTGACGCTTCCCCACTCTGATTTCTCCCCATTTATGCAAACTCTCTGCTGCCTATTTGTCAACCATGCCTCTATCCAGGAAAAAATTTCTCCTCCTATTCCATGTGCTTTAATTTTCCTCAATAGTCTCTGATGTGGGACCCTGTCAAAAGCCTTACTGAAGTCCATATACACAATATCATATTCATTACCATGATCTACCTCCTCAAATACCTTAGTGAAAAAAGTTAGTAAATTCATAAGGCAGGAACGCCCCTTTGTAAAACCATGCTGAGATTCGTTGATTAATTTATGCTTTTCAAGGTGGCTACGAACTGCCTCGGCAATTATTGATTCCATAAATTTTCCCACTATGGAGGTTAGGCTTATTGGTCTATAGTTTGATGCTAAGGACCTGTCACCTGTTTTGAAAATAGGTATCACATTTACCATTTTCCACTTATCTGGCACCATGCCAGTTTGTAGTGATATGTTGAAAAGATTAGCCAAAGGTGTGCTAAGCTCCTCTTTACATTCCTTTAGAACCCTTGCATACAGTTCATCAGGGCCTGGGGATTTGTTAGGTTTTAATTTATCTATTTGCCTAAGGACCATGTCACTTGTGACCCTAATAGTGCACAGTTTATTATCGTCCTGTTCCACATAATTTATCATTACTGGAATATCGCTGGTATCCTCCTGTGTAAAAACTGAGAGGAAGTATGTGTTAAAACTTCTACACATTTCCTTATCACTGTCAGTGAGCTGACCCGAGGAACTTTTGAGTGGGCCTATCTTGTCCCTGATCTTACTTCTGTATACCTGAAAGAATCCTTTTGGGTTAGTCTTCGAATCTCTTGCAACTTTAACCTCATAATCTCTTTTTGCTTTTCTAATTCCTTTTTTTATTTCTCTCTTTAACTGAATATATCGATTTCTTAATTGCCCCTCTCCACTTTTGATTTGCCTATATATGCCTCTTTTTTGACCAATTAGATATTTTAATCTATTGTTCATCCATTTAGGATCATTTTTGTTTGATCTGATTTCCCTATTTGGAACATAATTTGACTGAGCAGCTAGAACTATGCCCTGGAAAGCGTCATATCGGCATCCATCACCACCTACCTGACCCTTAGTCAGGTCATTCCAGTTCAGCCCACCTAAGTAATTTTTCAGTCCTATGAAATCAGCCAAGCGGAAGTCAGGGACAGAGACTTGATTGCCATTATTAGGGGAATTCCATGATATATTAAAACTGAGTGATTTGTGATCACTTTCCCCAAGCTCATCATTAACCTCAAGATTATTAATTAGTGTTTCCCTACTGGCAAGAACCAAGTCAAGGAGGTTATTTCCCCTAGTTGGCTCTGTCACAAACTGTTTTAAAAAACAATCCTGGATCGTATCAAGAAAGTCACCTGACTCTAAATTTCCTGCCAAATTGCTCCAGTCAATCTGTCTATAGTTGAAATCTCCCATTAGCACAACATTTTCGTTTGTAGATGCCTTACGAATTTCGTCAAATAGAAGTTTACTGCACTCCCTATCAAGATTTGGGGCCCTGTAAATCACACCCAAAATTAGTTTTTCTTGGCCCTCGAGAAGCTGTAACCAAACAGATTCAGTGGCTGACGCTTCTAATTTTATATCTTGTCTAACACAACAATTTAAATTGTCTCTGACATACATCGCTACTCCACCACCTTTCCTGTTGACACTGTCAGTGTGGAATAATTTATAGCCTTGTATGTGACATTCAGAGGGCATCTCTCTATCTTTCAGATTGAGCCAGGTCTCTGTTATAGCAATAATATCTATGTTTCCTGCACTTGCAATTAATCTTAGCTCATCTATCTTATTTCTTACACTCCTGCTATTAGTACAGTAAACCTTAAGGGAGCTAGTCCCTTGCTGCCCTCTGTTGTCCCCCTTTGTTTGCTGACCTGATCTATTGTTTTTATTTATAACTTCATGCTGAATGCCTTTTATACATTTACTGTTTCGAACCCTAGTGTTGCAACCTGCTTCTTTCCCACACACACCCATACCTCTATCTTCTATCAGTTTAAAATCATAGGCATTTCACCAATGGCCTTCTCAATCGAGTCTGCAAGTGCTACCACCCCAACCCCAGAGAGATGTACCCCATCCCTTGCATACATATCATGTTTGCCATAAAAGTTGTTCCAGTTGTCAATGAATGGGATTGCAAGTTCCTTGCAGTATCTGTCTAGCCAGCAATTTACACCAATTGCCCTAGACAACCATTCATTTCCTACTCCCCTTCTAGGCAAGATGCTACATATGATTGGGATCCCTCCCTTAGACTTAATGAAATCTATAGCTGACCTGTACTTATCTAGCAGCTCTTCCCTCCTACCCTTCCCAATATCATTTCCACCAGCACTGAGACAGATAATGGGCTTGTTCCCATTACCTGACATGATATTATCCAGCCTGTTGACTATGTCCCCAACACCAGCTCCAGGGAAGCACACACTATCTCTCATCTTCTTATTCCTATTACAAAAAGCACGGTCAACATATCTTACCTGAGAGTCACCAACCACAAGAATGCGCTTACCTCCATTAGCAGGGGCAGTAGTACCCTTATCTTCACTGGCCACTGAAGTACATTCATCCTGAAGAACAGAGAAGCGATTTCCTACCTTCAGATCTTCACTCTTATCTTTCCTTACTCTGATGCGCCTCCCATTACTGTGAACCACTCGCCACTTGTAGCAGCTGCTGGGCTGCACCTCACTGCTGGTAGCCGTTGCTACCTCCCCACCTACAGCCTCCTCACAGCGAGAGACAGACTGCACCTCACTGCTAGAAGCCTCATTTCCCACAACTCCAGCCACCTCACACTCTCTCCCAGACCCATTGAGGTGGACCTTCAGCCTCCTAATCTCCTCCTGGATTAGCAAGACCTCCTCCTTCAACTCTCCAACCTCAATTTTTAAAACACTGCAGAAGCAAGCCATGCTTTGTAACCGTCCATGCTAATCCCCAAAGCAGCTCAGGGTCTGTGACCTCACGTGACGACTGACCACTGACCCATGTTGCCCTGGGTTGTGTAACTGATGGGTATCTAGATGGGTGGCGATCTTGCTTCTTAGGACCCTTTCAAAGATTTTTATGATTTGGGATGTTAGCGCTATCGGTCTGTAGTTCTTTGCTATTGTTTTACTGCCCCCTTTGTGGAGTGGGGCAATGTCTGTTGTTTTTATTAACTGTGGGACGACCCCCGTGTCCATGCTCCCTCTCCATAGGATGTTAAAAGCACGTGATAGGGGCTTCTTGCAGTTATTGATGAACACGGAGTTCCATGAGTCTGGCCCTGGGGCAGAGTGCATGAGTATGTCATTTATCGCCTGTTCGAAGTCATTTGGCGTCAGGATAACATCACATAGGCTTCTATTTACCAAATTCTGTGGCTCTTTCATAAAAAATTCATTTAGATCTTCGACTCTCAGTCTGATTAGCGGCTTGCTAAAAACTGAGTCATATTGGGACTTGAGTAGCTCACTCATTTCCTTGCTGTCATATGTGTAGGATCCATCTTGTTTAAGTAGGGGTCCAATACTGGATATTGTTCTCGACTTTGATTTGGCATAAGAAAAGAAATACTTCGGGTTTCTTTCGATTTCATTTAATGGCTTTTAGTTCTTCCCGCGATTCCTGACCCCTATAAGATTCCTTTAGCTTAAGTTCGATGTTTGCTATTTCTCTGACCAGTGTCCCCCTACGCATTGCAGACATATTGGTCTCTTTTAGCCCCTCTGTTATTGTTTTCCGTCGCCTGTAAAGGGAGCGCCTGTCTCTTTCTATTTTACATCTACTCCTCCTTTTTCTTAAAGGAATATGCCTTGAGCATATATCGAGTGCCACAGAGTCAATCTGTTCTAGGCATAAGTTGGGGTCTGTGTTGCATAGTTCTGTCTTCCTATTCTCATATATTTCATGAACTCTAGTCTGGTTGTCTGTGAAGACTAACAACTACACGAGGGTCATTACAGCGGTCTGTTACCGGTACACCACCAGACAGACACGCAGCATTAAACTACAGACCAGTGTCACTGACATGTATAGTATACAAAGTCATGTAGAAGATTATCAGGAAAAGAGTGGTGGAGCACCTAGTAAGGAATGAGCTTATTCACGACAACCAGCACGGTTTCAGGGAAGGGAGATCGTTTGTCACAAACCTACTGGAGTTTTACAAGGTGACGGCAGTAAGATTAGAGAGAGAGAGAGAAAGAGAAAGTGGGCAGACTGCGTTTTCATGGACTGTAAGGCTTTTGACACGGTTCCACACAAGCGATTAGTGCAAAAGCTGGAGGATCAGGCAGGTATAACAGGGAAGGCACTACTGTGGATCAGAGAATACCTGACAGGAAGGCAACAGTGAGTCATGGGACGTGAAGTGTCAGATCGCGCACCTGTGATGAGTGGGGCTCCACAGGGGTCAGTCCTAGGACCGGAGCTGTTTGCAGTATATGTGAATGACATGACCGAAGGGATAGACTCAAAAGTGTCCCTGTTTGCAGATATGATGCTAATGAGGAGAATTCAATCGGATGGGAGATCAGGCAGGACTACAAAGGGATCTAGAGAGGCTGCAAGCCTGGTCCAGAAACTGGCTTCTGGAGTTTAACCCCACCAAGTGCAAAGTCATGAAGATTGGGAAAGGGCAAAGAAGATCGTAGACAAAGTACAGTCTAGGGAACCAAAGACTGCAAACCTTACTCAAGGAAAATGATCTTCGGGTGAGTATAATACCGCGCACATCTAATGAGGCGCACATCAACCATATAACTGCTGTAGTATATGGGCTACTGGCAAACCTATAAATAGCGTTCTGACTCCTCTGTAACGACTCGTTCAAGACTGTACACCATGTACGTCAGGCCCATAGAAAATCAGACAAAGTGCAAAGGTTTGCAGTGGGTTAGTCCCGGAGCTAAGGGGCTTTACCTACGAGGAGAGGGTAAGAGAACTCGACCTGACGACACTGGAAGACAGGAGGGACAGGGAAGACATTGTAACGATAAATAAAATACTGAGAGGAATCGACAAGGTGGACAGAGACAAGATGTTCCAGAGATGGGACACAGCAACAATCGATAGTTGAAGATTCAAACGAGTCACAGGGATGTTAGGTAGTATTTCTTCAGTCATAGAGTTGTCAGGAAGTGGAATAGTCTAGAACGGGAGGTGGTAGAGGCAGGATCCATACATAGCTTTAAGAAGAGGTATGATAAAGTTCACGGAGCAGGGAGGAAGTGACCTAGTAGCGACCATTGAAGAGGTGTGGCCAGGATCTTTGAATCGATACCTGCAACCACAGTTAGATGAGTACAGTATTTTATGTAGTTACCCAGGCCTCATCGTGGCCAGACTACGCTGCCAGTCATCGTGAGTTATAAATTTAGTGCGACACCAAGACAGATAGTAAAGTGCAAATCTAGTGTTGTGACTGACAAAAGAAGCACAGTAAATAATAATAATAATAATAATAATAATAATAATAATAATAATAATAATAATAATAATAATAATAATAATAATAATAATAATAATAATATCTATTTCTACAAGTACATGTACAAGGTATACAGTCCTAGCTGACATCAGTGACGTGCTACTACACAGAAAGCCGCTTGTTATGCAGAGCATTTCGGACAAATTAAATCAGTCCTGTCCCAAGATGTGACTCACACCAGTCGACTAACACCCAGGTACCCATTGTTACTGATGGGTGAACATGGACAACCGATGCAAGGAAACACGCCCAATGTTTCCTCCCTTTCGTCCGGAATCTAACCCAGACCCTCACCATGTGAAGCAAGACCTTTTGCCACCAGGTCACGGGGCACCGTGAAAAAACTACTGGGCACTGCCACACCCAACACTCCACGCACACAAACTTGTGTACACACCAGTATCTGTACACACACGGGGCCAGGAGCCGTGAATCGACCCTTGCAACTACAATTAGGTGAGTACACACACACACACACACACACACACACACACACACACACACACCGTTGACACCCGTCTATAAATACTGACCACTACAAAAACTCGCTAGACCTCTCCCTCATACACCCAGCCACACCCTCTCTCACACACCCAGCTACACCCTCTCTCACACACCCAGCCACACCCTCTCACACACCCAGCTACACCCTCTCTCACACACCCCGCTACACCCTCTCTCACACACCCAGTACACCTCTTCACACACCCAGCTACCCCTCTCACACACCCAGCTACCACCCTCTCAACACCCAGCTACACCCTCTCTCACACACCCAGCCACACCCTCTCTCACACACCCAGCTACACCCTCTCTCACACACCCAGCTACACCCTCTCTCACACACCCAGCTACACCCTCCCCTCACACACCCGCTACACCCTCTCTCACACACCCAGCCACACCCTCTTTTCACACACCCAGCCACACCCTCTCTCACACACCCACCACACCCTCTCTCACACACCCAGCCACCCCCTCTCTCACACACCCAGCTACACCCTCTCTCACACACCCAGCTACACCCTCTCTCACACACCCAGCTACACCCTCTCACACACACCCCAAATCCACACCTCTCTCACACACCCACCACACCCTCTTGCACACACCCACCCACACCCTCTCTCACACACCCAGCTACACCCTTTTCCACACACCCAGCTACACCCTCTCTCACACACCCAGCTACACCCTCTCCACCATCCAAGTCCACACCCTCTCACACACCCACCCACACCCTCTCTCACACCCCCAGCTACACCCTCTCTCACACACCCAGCCACACCCTCTCTCAACACCCAGCCACACCCTTTTTCACACACCCAGCTAACCCTCTCTTACACACCCCCCAACACCCTCTTTCACACGCCTACCCATACCCTCACATCACCCACACACCCCTCACACACCCACCCACACCCTCTCTCACCCACCTACACCCTCTCTCACACACCCAAACCCACACCCTCTCTCCCCACCCAAACCCACACCCTCTCTCACACACCCAACCCACACCCTCTCACACACATCCAAATCCCACCCTCTCTCACACACCCACTCACACCTTTTTGCACACACCCACCCACACCCTCTCTCACACACACACCCCACCCTCTCACACACACACACCCACACCTCTCTCACCATCCACTCACACCTTGCACACACCCAAACCACACCCTCTCTCCCCCACCCACACCCTCTCTCACACACACCCACCCCCTCTCTCACACACACCCCCACACCTTGCACACACCCAAACCCACACCCTCCCCACCACCCACCCCTTTCTCACACACCCTCCCCTCTCTCACATACCCCCCATCCTCTCTCACAAAACCCACCCACCCTCCCCACACATCCATACCCTCTCTCACTCTAAACTCTGCCCATACCCTCTCCCCACTCTAACACACCCACCCACACCCTGACACATCCACACCCACACACATCCACCCACACCCTCTCTCACACACACTCACCCTCTCTCACATACCCACATCCTCTCTCACACACCAACCTACATCTTCTTCACACACCCCACCCTCTTCCACCCACTCACACTCTCCCACCCACCTACCCACCCCCTCTCACACACCCACCTTCACCCTCTCTTACACATCCCACTCACACACTAACACCCCCACACACAAACACACATACAAACATACACACAAACACACACACACAGGATGTTCCAGAGATGGGACACAGAAACAAGGGGTCACAATTGGAAGCTGAAGACTCAGATGAGTCAAAAGGATGTTAGAAAGTATTTCTTCAGCCACAGTGCTGTTAGGAAGTGTGATAGTCTGGCAAGCGATGTAGTGGAGGCAGGAACCATGCTCATGGAGCAGCGAGAGGGAGGACCCGGTAGCGGTCAGTGAAGAGGCGGAGCGTGGACGAGACTGGAGAAAGGGATTACTTAGTAGGTACAATCCAGTCTGGGAAATACACGGTAGTCATTGCATTGATGTATAATCCACCACAGAACTGAAGGAGGCCACGAGAGGAATATGAAGAGAGCAGCAGAGCAATGGTGGACACAGTGACTGAGGTGGCTAGAAGAGCTCACTCGAGCAGAGCAGAGTTACTGGTTAGGGGCGATTTCAACCTCAGGGATATCGACTGGAAAATCTGGAGCCACATGGGGGCCCCGAAACATGGAGAGCCAAGATGATGGATGTGGTACTGGAAAGCCTCACGCATCAATATGTTAAGCAGGACACTACCAGAGAGAGAGAGAGAGAGAGAGAGGAGAGGATGAACCAAGATTGGACCTTATGTTCACCCTGAGCAGTTCAGACATTGAGGACATCACATGAGAGGCACCTTGGAGCTAGTGATCACATGGTTCTGTGCTTTGAATACATAGAGTTACAAGTGGAGAGGGTAACAGCAGTTGAATGGGAAAAATATATTATAAAAGGGGAACCTACACAGGTATGAGGAACTTCTTTCAGGAGGTTCAGTGGGACATGGAATTGGAAGGAAAGTCAGTCAACGAAATGATGGCATACGTAACAACAAAATGCAAGGAGGCAGAGGAAAGATATGTTCCCAAGGGCAACAGAAATAATGGGAAGACCAGAACGAGCCCCTAGTTCACCTGAAGGTGTAGGGAGGCAAAAACTAAGTGCACTAGAGAATGGAAAAAGTACAGAAGGCAAAGGATCCACGAAAATAAGTAGATTAGCCGAAGAGCCAGTAACGAGTATGCACAGATAAAGAGGGAGGCCCAGCGACAGTACGAAAAAACATAGCATCGAAAGTCAAGTCTGACCCGAAACTGCTGTATAGCCACACTAGGAGGAAGATAGTCAAAGACCAGGTGATCAGGCTGTGGAAAGAAGATGGGAATTCACAAGAAATGATCAAGAGGTATGCGAGGAGCTCAACACGAGATTTAAGGAAGTATTTACAGAAGAGATAGGAAGGACTCTGGAAAGACAGCACAGAGGGGAACGCCAACAGGGAATATACCAATAAGTGTTATATGAGGAGGAGGTGCAGAAGCTGCTAAGTGACCTTGATGCCTCAAAGGCGATGGGACCAGACATCTCCCCATGGGCCCTTAGAGAAGGAGCAGAGAAGCTGTTTGTGCCACTAACCACAATCTTCAACACATCCTTTGAAACTGGATAACTACCTGAGGTATGGAAGATGGAAAATGTAGTCCCCATTTTTAAGAAAGGAGACAGAAACGAGTCACTAAACTACTGACCAGTGTCACTGACGTGTATAGTATGCAAAGTCATGGAGAAGATTATCAGGAGAGTGGTGGAACATCTGGAATGAAACAAGATTATTAACGACAACCAGCATGGATTCATGGAAGGCAAATCCTGTCTCACAGGATTTGCATATTCCTGGACTGCAGGAAGGCCTTTGACACAGTTCCACACAAGAGATTACTGCAGAAGCTGGTGGATCAGGTGTGTATAACAGAAAGGGCACTTTGATGGATCAGAGAATACCTGACAGGGAGGCAACAACTAGTCATGGTACGTGAGGAGGCATCACAGTGGGCGCCTGTGACTAGCGGGGCACCACAGGGGTCAGTCCTAGGACCAGTGCTATTTTTGGTATATGTGAATGATATGATGGAAGGGATAGACTCAGAAGTGTCCCTGTTCACAGATGATGTGAAGTTAATGAGGAGAATTAAATCCAGTGAGGATCATGCAGGACTACAAAGAGACCTGGACAGGCTGAACATGTGGTCCAGCAACTGACTTCTCGAATTCAACCCCGCCAAATGCAAAATCATGAAGACTGGGGAAGGGCAAAGAAGACCGCAGAGTATAGGCTAGGTGGCCAAAGACTATAAACCTCACTCAAGGAGAAAGATCTTGGGGTGAGCATAACACCGAGCACATCTCCAGAAGCACACATCAACCAGATAACTGCTGCAGGATTTGGGGGCCTGGCAAACCTGAGAATAGCATTCCGACACCTTAGTTCAAGACACTATACACTGTGTATGTTAGGCCTATACTGGAGTATGCAGCACCAGTTTGGAACCCACACCTGGTCAAGCATATCGAGAAATTAGTGAAAGTGCAAAGGTTTGCAACGAGGTTAGTTCCGGAGCTCAGGTAAATGTCTATGAAGAAAGGTTGAGGGAAATCGGCCTGGCGACACTGGAGGACAGAAGGGTTAGGGAAGACATGATAACAGCATACAAAACACTGCATGGAATAGATAAGGTGGACAGAGACAGGATGTTCCAGAGCGGGGACACAGAAACATGGGGTCACAATTGGAAGCTGAAGATTCAGACAAGTCAGAAGGAAAGGATGTTATGAAATATTTCTTCAGTCATAGAGTTGTCAGGAAGTAAAAGAGTCTAGCAAGTGAGGTAGTGGAGGCAGGAACCAAACATAGCTTTAAGATGAGGTATGATAAGGCTCATGGAGTAGGGAGAGGACCTAGCAGTGTTCAGTGAAGAGGTGGGGCCAGGAGCTGAGTCTCGACCCCTGCAACCACAATTAGGTGAGTACACACACACACACACACACACACACACACACACACACACACACACACACACACATGCCATCTTCCACACACTAACGTCCCCCCCTACACACACAAAAAAAAATAGCAGGACTATAAGAAAATGTACTGGAGATGGCTGGCCTGAACAGGAAGCATTGGCAGAAAAGATCAAGAGTTCAGTGGAACAGGAGTGGGAAAAAATACTAAGTGAGCTTTGCAGCAATGATGGAGAAGATACGTATCTACAGAGAACAAGAAGTGTGAGTCATGAACTCTTGCTGCTGAGGCAAAGATGCAGAGCCTGGTGGATGAACTGAAAGTACTGAAGCAAAATATAGAGACGAAGACCAATAGGAGTAAGGTTATTGGTGTAGGTACAACAGGGGAAAGTGAGGGGATTGAAGGAGGGGAAAGATCAAATAAGTCCCTTGAGGATCCAATGCCAGGCCACCAGAACATTTGGGAGATAAGGGAAACAACCAAGGAGATACTTAAATGGGACCCAGAGATATAGAAGGAAATAAAATGGGATGTGGAAAGAGATAGGTCACTCATTATTCATGGGCTCCCTGAGGCAGAAGGAAAGACCTATGATGCAAGAAGACAGGGGGAGGTGAAAGAGATTAAGAGCATCATTGCAGTAACAGGAAAAGACACAACAGAACTGGCAATTTTTCAGAGACTTGGGTAGTATTCGAGGGGAAATAATCGCCCAATCAAATTGACATTCAAAACAGAAATGGTACAAAACAAGATCCTACAGTGAAAACCGGGGTTAAAATTTCCCAAAATAGCAGCAAGTGTATTTTTTCCACAACAGAATACAGAGAAAGGGAACAACTGAGAGAAAGAGTAAGAAGATGCCAGAGGCAGGAAGAGGAGACAGAGCAGGTACCAACAGACAGGGGAGTGCAGCAGCCACATGAACAGGGCAAAGTTAGTCATCAAGGGAATTTCAATGATAAGGAGACTGATTAAGAAAATCTGGAGCCACATGGACGACCAGAGATGTGAAGAGCCAAGATGCTGGAGGCAGTACTGGAAAACTTCATGTACCAACATGTTAAGGATACAACCAGAGAGGAGACAATGAACCAGCAAGGCTGGTCCTCATATTCACCTTGAACAGCTCAGACATAGGGGATTTCATGTGGCCTTGAGTTTCAAATATATAGTAAAGATAACAATGGAGAATGAAGCAGCACGAGGAGGAAATGGGACTACACAGGTATGAGACAATTCCTACACGAGGTGCGGTGGGTAAGAGAGCTAGAGGGGGAAGACAGTGAATGAAATGATGGGACATGTGACTACGAAGTGCAGGGAGGTAGTGGAGAAGTTCGTGCCAAGGGACAACAGAAATAACGGGAAGACCAGAGTGAGCCCATGGTTTACCCAGAGGGGTGGAGAGGCCAAAGCCAAGTATACTAGAGTATGGAGAAAGTATAGAAGACAAAGGACCCAGGAAAACAGAGTTGAGTATGCATGAATAAGGAGAGAAAGAAGCCCAACGTCAGTACAAGAATGACATAACATCAATAGCCAAACCTGATCCAAAGTTGTTATACTGCCATATCAGGAGGAAAACAACAGTCAAGGACTAGGTAATCAGGCTGAGGAAGGAAAGAGGGGGAACTCACAGGGAACGACAAGGAAGTATGTGAGTAGCTCAGCTCGCATTTCAGGGAGGTATTAACAGTGGAGAAAGAAAGGTTTCTAGCAGTCAGAGGTGGTAGGGTGTACCAGTGATGGACACACTTCGCACAACCGAAGAATTGGAAACACTCGTAGGAGAACTAGATACCTCAAAGATGGTGGCCCAGATTACGTCTCTCCCTGGGTCCTGAGAAAGGGAGTAGATGCACTGTGTTCAGTAGATCTATCGAAATATGGCACCTACCTGAGATGTGGAAGACAAATGTAGCCCCAATTTTTAGAAAAGGTAACAGACAGGCTGCACTAAATTACAGGCCAGTGTTGCTGACATGCATAGCAAGGTTATGGATAAGATTATCAGGAGAAGAGTGGTGGAGCACCTTAGAAAGGAACGGGCTCATACACGACAACCAGCATGGATTCAGGTAAGGGAACTCCTGTGTCACAAAACTGTTGGAGTTCTACGACACGGTAAAAGAAGTAAGACAGGAGAGAGAGACAGAGAGAGAGAGAGAGAGAGAGATGGGTAGACTGTGTCTTCTTGGACTGTATAAAGACTTTCGAGACAGTACTTCACAAGAGACTAGTTGAGAAGCTAGGTAAGGCAGGAATAGCAGGGAAAGTACTGCATTGGATCAGGGAATACCTGACAGGAAGAAAAAGTGTGTTGGTACGAGACGTCAGAGTGGGTGCATGTGTCGAATATAGTTCCATAAGGATCAGTCTTACAAGATGATATGGAGAGGCTGCAAGCCTGGTCTGACGAATGGCTCCTGGAGTTTAACCTCAGCAAGTGCGAAGTTATGAAGTCTGGGGAAGAACAAAGAAGACCGCAGACGGAATACAGCACTAACGGTTAAAGGCTGCAAAACTCACTCAAGGAAAAGGGTCCTTGGGTGAGCATCATACCTAGCACATCTCCTGAGGCACACATCAACCAAATAACTGCTGCAGCACATGGGCGCCTGCAAACTTGAGAATAGCGTTTCGACATCTAAGTAAGGAATCATTCACGACACTGTACATCGTGTACGTCAGACCCATATTAGAGTATGCAACACCAGTATGGAACCTACACCTGGTCAAACACGTCAAAAAATTAGAGAAAGTGCAAAGGTTTGCAGCTAGGCTAGTCCCGGAGCAGAGGGGCTTGTCCTACGAGGAGAGGTTAGGGAAACTCAAACTGACAACTCTGGAGGACAGAGGGCTAGGGAGACATAAGAACATAAGAATGGAGGAACACTGCAGAAGGCCTAGTGGCCCATACAAGGCAGGTCCTTATCAAAACGACCTCTACCCAAAGCTACCCAAGAATTAACTCCCGTACCCAATGACACTAATCAAACCCAGCCCCTCCCACTCACATATTTGTCCAATCTCTTCTTAAAGTTACCCAAGGTCCTAGCCTCTACCACCCCACTGAGAAGATTGTTCCACGCATCCACAACTCTGTTAGAAAACCAGTACTTACCTATGTCCTTTCTAAATCTAAATTTATCCAACTTAAATCCATTATTTCTGGTTCTTACCTGGTTCGACACCCTCAATACGTTATTAATATCTCCTTTGTTTATGCCCGTCATCCACTTATACACCTTAATGATATGTCCTCTCATTCTGGAAATATAAACACAAATGCAGTATAATGTGATCCTTTATTGACTACGTTTCGCCCACACAGTGGGCTTTTTCAAGTCACAAACAGAACTACCTGGGGTGGAAGGAACGCGAGTATTTATAGTCCGGTTCAGAATGCTGAGGTCAGGTGAAGAATGCTGCATCTGATGATGTACCGAGTGAGGTTATAGAGTCTAAAAACTTGGGTAGCTTGGAAAGGAGACTCTATAACCCTACTCGGTACATCATCAGATGCAGCATTCTTCACCTGACCTCAGCATTCTGAACCGGACTATAAATACTCGCGTTCCTTCCACCCCAGGTAGTTCTGTTTGTGACTTGAAAAAGCCCACTGTGTGGGCGAAACGTAGTCAATAAAGGATCACATTATACTGCATTTGTGTTTATATTGCTCTTATGTTCTTATGTTCTTAAGTGGAAGATAGGTATTAATAAAGGGGATATTAACAAGGTCTTGAGGATATCTCTCCAAGAGAGAACCCGCAGTAATGGATTTAAATTAGATAAGTTTAGATTTAGAAAGGACATAGGAAAGTATTGGTTTGGAAATAGGGTAGTTGATGAGTGGAACAGTCTACCTAGTTGGGTTATTGAGGCTAGGACTTTGGGTGGTTTCAAATTTAGGTTGGATAAGTACATGAGTGGGAGCGGTTAGATTTGAGAGGGACTTGCACATCGGAGCTTGTTTCTTGGGTGGCATTGAAAATTGGGTTGGTCAAATGCTTGTTAGTGGGATGAATTGTAAAGGACCTGCCTAGTATGGGCCAACAGGCCTGCTGCAGTGTTCCTCCTTTCTTATGTTCTTATAAGTTTGTGAGCAGACCTACAGTGTTCTTGTTAGGTAAGACACATATGCAACAGTTAGGTATCTTTATTTCGAAACGTTTCGCCTACACAGTAGGCTTCTTCAGTCGAGTACAGAAAAGTTGATAGAAGCAGAAGATACTTGAAGACGATGTAATCAGTCCATCACCCTTAAAGTTTTGAGGTGGTCAGTCCCTCAGTCTGGAGAAGAGCATTGTTCCGTTGTCTGAAACAATATGAAGTTGAAGTGACAGGATGGAGCTTTATATAGTGCCAGGAGGTGAGACGTAGGTTGCTTTGGGAGGGCAGGTCCCTCTCAAATTCAGCCGTTCTCACTAGTAGAGGTCGAAGTTGATGGTCTGTACCAAGATACCCTTGTGTTGCAGTGTCTGACAGAATGAGCATTAAAATGGTATAAAATACCGACAGATTGTTAGGTAAGACACATATGCAACAGTTAGGTATCTTTATTTCGAAACGTTTCGCCTACACAGTAGGCTTCTTCAGTCGAGTACAAAAGTTGATAGAAGCAGAAGATACTTGAAGACGATGTAATCAGTCCATCACCCTTAAAGTTTTGAGGTGGTCAGTCCCTCAGTCTGGAGAAGAGCATTGTTCCGTTGTCTGAAACAATATGAAGTTGAAGTGACAGGATGGAGCTTTATATAGTGCCAGGAGGTGAGACGTAGGTTGCTTTGGGAGGGCAGGTCCCTCTCAAATTTAGCCGTTCTCACTAGTAGAGGTCGTCGAAGTTGATGGTCTGTACCAAGATACCCTTGTGTTGCAGTGTCTGACAGAATGAGCATTAAAATGGTATAAAATACCGACAGATTGTTAGGTAAGACACATATGCAACAGTTAGGTATCTTTATTTCGAAACGTTTCGCCTACACAGTAGGCTTCTTCAGTCGAGTACAGAAAAGTTGATAGAAGCAGAAGATACTTGAAGACGATGTAATCAGTCCATCACCCTTAAAGTTTTTGAGGTGGTCAGTCCCTCAGTCTGGAGAAGAGCATTGTTCCGTTGTCTGAAACAATATGAAGTTGAAGTGACAGGATGGAGCTTTATATAGTGCCAGGAGGTGAGACGTAGGTTGCTTTGGGAGGGCAGGTCCCTCTCAAATTCAGCCGTTCTCACTAGTAGAGGTCGAAGTTGATGGTCTGTACCAAGATACCCTTGTGTTGCAGTGTCTGACAGAATGAGCATTAAAATGGTATAAAATACCGACAGATTGTTAGGTAAGACACATATGCAACAGTTAGGTATCTTTATTTCGAAACGTTTCGCCTACACAGTAGGCTTCTTCAGTCGAGTACAGAAAAGTTGATAGAAGCAGAAGATACTTGAAGACGATGTAATCAGTCCATCACCCTTAAAGTTTTGAGGTGGTCAGTCCCTCAGTCTGGAGAAGAGCATTGTTCCGTTGTATGAAACAATATGAAGTTTCGCCTACACAGTAGGCGAAACGTTTCGCCTACTGTGTAGGCGAAACGTTTCGAAATAAAGATACCTAACTGTTGCATATGTGTGATGAATGGTTTGAAAAACCGACAAGTTGAAGATTGAGACACTTATGCAGCATATGGAAATCTTTATTCAGGAAACGTTTCGCCACACAGTGGCTTCATCAGTCCAATACAAAGAGGAAGGCGTAAGGAGAGGATGAGAATGAGGTAATCAGTCCCTCAACCTGGAGTCGATGTGTTCAGTCCATCAATCTTGTAGAATGTACAGCATAGGAACGAACGAACGAAAGTTCAGGTAAGATCCCAAATGGGATGAGAGGGGAAGGCGGGACAGACGAAGAATAGTGCTGGAGAGGAGTGTTCTTAGTAGTAGAAATAGAGCCAGGGCTTAACCCAGCAGCTAAGTCGATCGTGGGACAGACATTGAGAACACACATAGCAGGCTCTTCTGTTGGGACTCCGGTGGGTGAGTGGGGAAGTGTGGACAGACGATGAACAGTCGTGAGAGGAAGGTCTTGAGTTGTAGAATAAAGAGCCAGGGCTAAACCCAGCTGCGTGGCACTGCGAGGCAGTGTAGAGAGGGCATGTTGAGGACATAGAGGAGAGAGCAGACTGCAGACAGTGCTCGATGACTGATATGCTTCAGGCTGAGGTGAAGAGCTGGTTTGGACGTCAGGTGTTGGGAAGGGTGTTGTGTGTTTGGCTACACTTCGCTGGTGATGGAACCACTCTTAAGTCTTTTGAAGTCTCTCTTGGACATGTGGAATAGTTGCATTCTGAGGTTGGAGCAGTTCAGATTCGTCACGAGGTAAGATAGTGCGTTTTCAAAAGGAATTTGGTGAGGTTTGGTGCAGGTGTACTTAACAGCTCCTTATTTCATTAAGTGGAGCATATCAGCTGCGCTCATTTCGGTTGGGAGGTTGGGGGTGGTGTAGAAGGTTAGAGACCCATTAAAGGCTTGGCTTAGGTAACGGTTGCGTGTGGTTTCTTCTTCGACTACTACTTCGTCGTTGTCCGAGGGTTGTTCATAATGTTCTGGTACTATTTCGTCTTCTGTGACTGTTTTGCAAGAAAGGTATAAAATACCGACAATATGAAAGTTAAGACACATGTGCAACATCTGGATATCTTTATTGTAGTAGACATTTCGCCATCCAGTGGCTTTATCAATACAGATTCTAGGACATAATAGGAAGACAGTAGAACTATATACAAAAGATGAGGTAATCAGTCCCTCGGCCTTGGAGTTAGTGTTCACAGCATCGTGGTGGAGGAGAGTCTGGAGCAAAGGCAAGAAGACTGGCGCTTTTTTATAGCGTCAGTGAATGGGACGGCAGCAGACGAGGGCAGTCACTGGTAGGCGGGATTCCCCAGTGGAAGTAGGTCCTTCCCAAAGAGATGGGTTAGTTGCAGCAGCCGTGAAGAAGGTCTTGTAGATGTCCTCTGAACCAAGATTCCATGATGTTGCAGTGTCTGACAAGTTGTGCAAGAAAGGTATAAAATACCGACAATATGAAAGTTAAGACACATGTGCAACATCTGGATATCTTTATTGTAGTAGACGTTTCGCCATCCAGTGGCTTTATCAATACAGATTCTAGGACATAATAGGAAGACAGTAGAACTATATACAAAAGATGAGGTAATCAGTCCCTCGGCCTTGGAGTTAGTGTTCACAGCATCGTGGTGGAGGAGAGTCTGGAGCAAAGGCAAGAAGACTGGCGCTTTTTATAGGCGTCAGTGAATGGGACGGGCAGCAGACGAGGGCAGTCACTGGTAGGCGGGATTCCCCAGTGGAAGTAGGTCCTTCCAAAGAGATGGGTTAGTTGCAGCAGCCGTGAAGAAGGTCTTGTAGATGTCCTCTGAACCAAGATTCCATGATTTTGCAGTGTCTGACAAGTTGTGCAAGAAAGGTATAAAATACCGACAATATGAAGTTAAGACACATGTGCAACATCTGGATACTTTATTGTAGTAGACGTTTCGCCATCCAGTGGCTTTTATCTACAGATTCTAGGCTGATGCAAACACACCCTTTGGGAGGCCCTATTCCAGGGGAACCCGCCTCCAGTGATGCCTCGCGTGGTAACTGAGCCTATAAAAAGCGCCAGTCTTTTGCTTTGCTTCAGTTTCCTACACCACGATGGTGACATAACTGGAGGGACGGATTCATCTTTTGTGTATATAGTGCTCTGTTTCTATAGTGTCTAGAATTTATTGAAAAGCCACTGATGGCGGAACGTCCTCTCAATAAAGATTCAGATGTTGCACATGTGTTTTAAATATTGCGGAAAATTACCTTTCTTGACAATGTAGACACTGAACATCAGGTATCTTGGTTTCAAGGAACATCCCCCAAGACCTTCTTCACGGCCTGCTGCAACTAACCCATCTTTGGAAGGACCTACTTCCACTGGGAAAATCCCGCCTACCAGTGACGGCCCTGTCTGCTCCCGTTCCATCACTGACGCCTATAAAAAGCGCCAGCTTCTTGCCTTTGCTCCAGACTCTCCCCACCACATGCTGTGAACACTAACTCCAAGGCCGGGGGACTGATTACCTCTTTCTTTTGTATATAGTTCTACTGTCTTCCTATTATGTCCTAGAATCTGTATTGATAAAGCCACGGGAGGCGAAACGTTACTAACAAAAAGATATCCAGATGTTGCACATGTGTCTTAAATTTCAAAAATTGTGGGTATTTATACCTTTATTGCAAACTTGTCAGACACTGCAACATCATGGAATCTTGGTTCAGAGGACATCTACAAGACCTTCTTCAGGGCTGTTTGCTAACTAACCTTTCTCTTTGGGAAGACCTACTTCCACTGAGGGAATCCCGCTACCATGACTCCCCTCGTCTGCTGCCCGTCCCATTCACGGGACGCTATAAAAAGCGCAGTCTTCTTCCTTTGCTCCAGCTCTCTCACCAGGGAGCTGTGAACACTAACTCCAAGGCCGAGGGACTGTTTACCTCATCTTTTGATATAGTTACTGTCTTCCTATTAAGTCCTAGATCTTATTGATAAAGCCACTGGATGGCGAAACGTCTACTACAATAAAGATATCCAGATGTTGCACTGTGTCTTGACAATTTCATATTGTCGGTATTTTAAACCTTTCTTGCACAACTTGTCAGACACATTGCAACATCTGGAATCTTGGTGATTCAAGGGATCATCTACAAGACTTCTTCACGGCTGCTGCAACTAACCCATCTCTTTGGGAAGGACCTACTTCCACTGGGGAATCCCGCCTACCAGTGACTGCCCTCGTCTGCTGCCCGTCCCATTCACTGACGCCTATAAAAAGCGCCAGTCTTCTTGCCTTTGCTCCAGACTCTCCTCCACCACGATGCTGTGAACACTAACTCCAAGGCCGAGGGACTGATTACCTCATCTTTTGTATATAGTTCTACTGTCTTCCTATTATGTCCTAGAATCTGTATTGATAAAGCCACTGGATGGCGAAACGTCTACTACAATAAAGATATCCAGATGTTGCACATGTGTCTTAACTTTCATATTGTCGGTATTTTTACCTTTCTTGCACAACTGTCAGACACTGCAACATCATGGAATCTTGGTTCAGGACATCTACAAGACCTTCTTCACGGCTGCTGCAACTAACCCATCTCTTTGGGAAGGACCTACTTCCACTGGGGAATCCCGCCTACCAGTGACTGCCCTCGTCTGCTGCCCGTCCCATTCACTGACGCCTATAAAAAGCGCCAGTCTTCTTGCCTTTGCTCCAGACTCTCCTCCACCACGATGCTGTGAACACTAACCCCAAGGGCCCGAGGACTGATTACCTCATTTTTTTGTATATAGTTCTACTGTCTTCCTATTATGTCCTAGAATCGGTATTGATAAAGCCACTGGAGGGGCGAAAACTTACTACAATAAAGATATCCAGATGTTGCACATGTGTCTTAACTTTCATATTGTGGGTATTTTATACCTTTCTTGCACAACTTGTCAGACACTGCAACATCATGGAATCTTGGTTCAGAGGACATCTACAAGCCCTTTCTTCACGGCTGCTGCAACTAACCCATCTCTTTGGGAAGGCCCTACTTCCACTGGGGAATCCCGCTACCAGTGATGCCCTCGTCTGCTGCCCGTCCCATTCACTGAGCCTATAAAAAGCCCAGTCTCTTCCCTTTGCTCCAGACTCTCCTCCACCACGATGCTGTGAACACTAACTCCAAGGCCGAGGGATGATTACCTCATCTTTGTATATAGTTCTACTGTCTTCCTATTATGTCCTAGAATCTGTATTGATAAAGCCACTGGATGGCGAAACGTCTACTCCCAATAAAGATATCCAGATGTTGCACATGTGTCTTAACTTTCATTTGTCGTATTTTATAATTTCTGCACAATTTGCAACACTGCAACATCGGGAATCTTTTTCAAGGACATCTACAAGACCTTCTCAGGGCTGCTGCAACTCCCCATCCTTTGGGGGAAGACCTACTTCAGGGAATCCCCCTACCAGGACTGCCCTCGTCTGCTGCCCGTCCCTTTCACTGACCCTATAATGGTGTTGGTGAGTGTAGTGTGTGTGATTATACATCGTGGGTATAAGTCATACACTCTGTGTATGAAACGTTGCAAATGATTGATTTCTGTGTGGGATGTACTGAGAACAAACATTATTCTCTGTTCTTAAAAAATTTCCTATTTTTATATGTATTTATGCAGTACTGCAGGGAGGGTATTGAGTCGTGTGTGGTGTGTGTGTGTGTGTGTGTGTTGTGTGTGACTCAACCTATTTGTACTCGCCTATTTTGTGGTTACAGCGGGTCGAGTCTTAGCTCCTGGCCCGCCTCTTCAACTGGTTGATACTGCGGTCCTCTCTCTCCCTGTCCATGACCTTTATCAACCTCGTCTTAAAAACTATGTATGGGTCCTGCCTCCATACGTCAACTTCTAGGACTATTCACTGCCGGACAAACTTATGACTGAAGAAATATTTTCTAAACATTCCCTTTGCTCATCTGAGGTCTTTAACTTCCAATTGAGACCTTCTTGTTTCTGTGTCTCTCTACTGGAACATCCTGTCTTTGTCCACCTTGTCTGTTCCTGCGCAGTATTATTATATGCCGTTATAATTCTTTCTCCTGACCCTCCTGATCCTCAGTGTTCGTAATGAGTGAGTGGTGTGTGTGTGTGTGTCGTGTGTGTGTGTTGTGTGTGTTGTGTGTGGTGTGTGTGTGTTGTGTGTGTGTGTGTGTGTGCGTGTGTGTATGTGTGTATGTGGTGTTGCTGTGTGTGTGAGTTGTGTGTGTGTTGTGTGTGTGTGTGTGTGTGTGTTTTGCGACCCTATGAATGGGCACAATGTATTAATGTATATTACCTGTTCATATAATTTATATTGGCTTATATTTGCGATATTAGCTAAATGTAAATATATTGTTTTAAATATATTTGATTAGTTTATATTATTAGGAGGAGTAACAGTTATACATTATTTCACGTGCTCATAGTACGAGTGTTAAGTAGATGACAGAATTGTCTAACTACTGTAGTTTTCACCTCAACTTTTTCGCTGTCGGCTTCTGTGTTGCTGGGCAGCAGCAGTCCAGAGAGATGTCCACGTGATCAGGGTGGGGTGTTCACACCTCACCAGGAGTGAGTGCCTGGCCTGCACCTTTCTTGCCTGTTTGGGTGCCTTCCAACAAGACAGCCTCTCCACTCTCCCTTAATGGCCCCATTGTTGGAAGATTGTCTCTGTCGTTTTCTTGTTGTTGGTTCTGTGTAACTCTCTTCACAGGAAACATTGCCTAGACTTTTAGTGACTTCCGACGTTGTACTGAGGTTGATGTGTCGCTATAGACACTCTCGAGAAACTCAGGTTCCTGAGCTGTAGCTTATGACCTAATTTGTACTGGTTCTGTGTACTTGCCACTGTCGGGGAATTTTTCTAATGCGGAAACTTAGATTCAGTAGTATGGAAGTTTTGTGACTTTTGTGGAGACTGCAGATGATCCCTATTGTGTCTTCTATATTATCTCCTTGTTCCTGATTCTGTGTCGCTGTTGGCTTGTTCTATTGCTTATTCAGTCGTTTTATTGTTTAAGGCAAGCTGTTCTGATTGCCAGGATGAGTCAAGAAGTTGTTTATGTGATGGACTTTTAGTCAGTCACTTGTTAAGTCTAGTCTAGTCTTGAACATAGCGAACTACTTAGGAGACTTACACACACTCTAAATTTGCTTGTATAGATTTGTATTATGTTATTTAATTACTAACAATGTACCGACGGTTACTTAAAAGCATAAAGATGTGGAATATGTGCCTTCAGACACAATACTACGGTTACACGAGAGAAAAGTGTCAGCAACTTGATATCCTATATTATATTCAACTGATTAATTTACTTTGATATCATACGCCTAGAACAACTTATTTGTGTATTAATAAACTTATTAAATTTTAAATTCTTTAGTTAGTAGCCTACCAGTTGTAATCCTGAAGCACTACTGAATTTGCTAAATTCTGATGGATAATTGGACCAGGATACTGACTTACTGTTACAAAACCCGTAACAGGTGGATGTAGAAGGGCAGCCTTTCTAGTATTCCACTGGAGATCTCTATGCTTATTAGATATCGCGTTTTTTGTAACTGTGTGTCTTAGTACACAGGAGAGTATTTTCAACACAACTTCTGTATGTACAGGAAAGTCGTAAATAATGTTATTAAATTTACTATGAGTACGTATAGTTCTCACAAATGCGCACACAAATACAAAACCATAGCAGGACATGGTTAGTAACCCGTGGATAGATAGTCTTAAAACTCCAGGTGACGCGGTTAGCTCTGGGCTAGCTAGCACTATGCAGGGGTCTGAGGAGTTTTATGACTCTATTATCGAGGGTTCTAACACCCGCCAGGTTATATGTCTTATTTGCTTTGTGCCTGTACAATTTCGTGAGTCATGGCTGCTCCTACACACACTCATACACACAATCAAACACTCATTCACACACACACACACACACACACACACACACACACACACACAACACACGTCTCCTCTGCTGGATTTGATGGAATTTAGTGATTTTAAGAGAAGAAAGTTGGCACATACCTCTGTTTGTCTCTTTTGTCTCCTTTCTCTTTTCGTAGATAGTGTATTACTGCAAGTAAGGATATTTTTGTATGACTAAATACACAGTGTCACACGTTCTCTGTATGGACGTAATGTTTATTGCAAATCATGACAGTTGCAAATGTAATGGCATTTTCGGTGTGGGATGTACCGAGAAACAAACATTTATTCCTTAATCTGTTTTTTACCTCTTTTTGTCTCTATTTTATTAATTCAAAATAACTACAAATGTATGGTGTTGGTGAGTGTTGTGTGTGTGACTTATACATCGTGGGTTATACGTCATACACTCTATGTATGAAACGTTGACAAATGATGGCATTTCTTGTGTGGGATGTACTGAGAAACAAAACCATATTCTCTGTCTTAAATTTCTATTTTCTCTATGTATTTATTGCAGTAATGCAGGGAGGCTTATTTGAGTGTGTGTGTGTGTGTGTGTGTGTAGTGTGTGTTCTCCTATTTGTATCTCGCCTATTTGTGGTTACAGGGTCGAGTCTTAGCTCCTGGCCCCGCCTCTTCACTTGTTGATTACTGGGTCCTCTCTCTCCCTGCTCCCCATGACCTTTCATCAAACTCGTCTTAAAACTATGTATGGTTCCTGCCTCCCACTACGTGTCACTTTCTAGGCTACTTCCATGACCTGCAACTCAGATGATGAAGAAATATTTTCTAACATCCCTTTGACTCATCTGAGTCTTTACTTCCAATTGTGACCTCTTGTTTCTGTGTCCTCTCCCTGGAACATTGTCTTTGTCCACCTTAGTCTGTTTCCGCGCAGTATTTTATATGCCAGTTATCATGTTTCTCCTGACCCTCCTGTCCTCCAGTGTCGTATGATTGTGTGTGTTGTGTGTCGTGTAGTGTTGTGTGTGTGTGTGTGTGTGTGTGTGTGTGCGTGTGTGTATGTGCTGTATGTGTTGTGCGTGTGTGTGTGTTGTGTGTGTGTGTGTTGTGTGTGTGTTTTGCGAGCCTGAATGGGTCACAATGTATATAATGTATATTACTGATTCATATAATTTTATATTGCTTATATTTGCGATATTAGCTAAATCGTAAATATATTGTTTTATATTATTATTGACTTAGTTAAATTATTTGGTTGGATGTAACATTTATACATTATTCAGGCTCATAGTTCGAGTGTTAAGTAGATGACGCATGTCTAACTACTGTAGTTTTCAACCTCAACTTGTTTCGCAGTCGGTTCTGTGTTGCTGGGCAGTCAGCAGTCCAGAGTGGAGAGAGTCACGTGATTCAGGGTGGGGTGTGCACCCCTCACCGGGAGTGAGTGCCTGGCTGCACTTCTTTGCCTGTTTGGCGTGCCTTCAACAAGACAGGCCTCTCCAAAACTCTCCTTAATGGCCTTGTGGAAGATTGTCTCTGTCGTTTTCTTGTTGTGGTTCTGTGTAACTCTCTTCAACAGAACATTGCCTAGACTTAGTGTACTGCGGACGTTGTACTGTGGTTGTGTGTCGCATAGACATCTGAGAAACTTCAGGTCCTGGGCTTGTAGCTTATGATAATTTGTAGGGTTCTGTGTACTGCCACAGTCGGGGAGATTTTATAAGCTAACTTAGATTTCAGTTAGTATGGAGTTTTGTGACCTTTTTGTGGAGGGATTCTGCAAAGATGGTCCTACTTAGTGACTTTATCTTATCTACTTGTTCCTGATTCTGTGTCGTGTTGCTTGTTTTATTGCTTATCAGACGTTTTATTGTTCAAGCAAGCTGTCTGATTGCCAGGTTGGTCAAGAAGTTAGGTTTATGTGAGGATTTAGTCAGTCATTGTTAAGTCTAGTCTAGTTGTCTTGAGACAAGCGAAACTACTTAGGCACTTTACACACACACAAATTTGCTTGTATATATTTGTATTATGTTATTAATTACTAAACAATGTACCAGACGTTGTTACTTAAAAGCCATAAAGATGTGATATGTGCCTTCAGGCACAATACTACTGTACACGGAGAACGTGTAGCAACTTGTATCCTTATTATATTCAACTGATTAATTTATTTGATATTCATAGCCTAGACATCTTTATTGTTATTAATAAACTTATTAAATTTTAATTTTTTAGTTAGTAGTCCTACCAGTTGTAATCCGAAGCACACTGAATCTTGCTAAAATTCTGTTGGATAATTGGACCAGGATACTGTCTACTTGTTACAATAACCAGTAACAGGCTGGATGTAGAAGGGCAAGTCCTTTATAAGTATTCCACTGGGATCTCTATGCTTATTGATATCGCGTTTTTTGTACCTGTGTCTTATACACAGTGAGAATATTTCACACAAAACTTCTGTATGTACGGAAAGTCGAAAATAATGTTATTAGTTACTATGAGTACGTATAGTTTCTACAAATGCGCACACAAACACAAACCATAGCAACGGACATGGTTAGAACCCGAAATCAGAAGTCTTAAAACTCCAGGCTGATGCGTTAGCCACTGGGCTAGCTAGCACATGCATTGGTCTGGAGTTTTAAGGACTTCTGATCGCGGGTTCTAACCCGCCATGGTTTAGTTTATTTGCAATCGTGCCAATTACCATTTCGTGAGTCATGCTGCACTACACACACACCTACACACACACACACCTACTCACTCACACACACCTACAACCACACAACCCACACACTACACACACACACACACCTACACACACACACACACACACATACACACACACACACACACACACACAAACACAACACACACAACACACACACACAGGCCTAGTGTCTACATCGACATGTGCCTAGGACAAAAGATACACACAACACACACCACACCTGCGCGCACGCACCACACACAACACACACACACACACCACACACACCACACCACACACACAACACGTTAAGGGACATACCAACGAGAGAGAGGAGAGGATGAACAGCAAGGGCAGGACTTAGATTCACCTTCAGTTAGTGCAGATATCGAGGACCTCACATATGAAAGACCCCTTGGGGCCAGTGACCATGTGGTTGTAATGCTTCGAATACACAGTAGAAGCTACAAGTGGAGGGAGAAGCAGGAAGGCCAGACGAATGAAGCCAAACTACAAGAAAGGGGACTACACAGGAATGAGGAACTACAACTCCTGAACGGGTTCAGTGGGACAGAGAACTGGCAGGGAGGTAAACCAGTTAATGAGGATTGATGGAATTATTGTAGCAATAAAATGCAAGAGGGCTGAGAGAGAGGTTTGTTACCAGGGTAAGGAGTAATGAAAAAGCCAGGATGAGCCCATGGTTTACCAAAAGGTGCAGGGAGGCAAAAAACCAAGTGTGCTAGGGATGGAAGAAATATAGAGGCAAGGACCAAGGAGAATAAGGAGAACAGTTCGTTAGAGCCAGAAATGAATATGCACAGATAAGAAGGGAGGCCAAGACATATGAAATGGACCATAGCAGCGAATAGCCAAATCCTGCACCCCGAAACTGTTGTACAGCCACATCAGGAGGAAAACAACAGTCAAGGACAGGTAATTCAGGCTAAGGAAAGGAAGGAGGAGAGACAAACAGGAAATGACCGGGAAGTATGTGTGAAGAACTCAACAAGAGATTCAAAGAAGTGTTCACGAGGAGACAGAAGGACTCCAGAAAGATAGGGAAGAGGTGGGGCACACCACCCAGTGCTGGACACAGTGCACACACCGAGGAGAAGTGAAGAGGCTTCTGAGTGAGCTAGATTACCTCAAAGGCAATGGGGCCAGATAACATCTTCCCCATGGTATTGAGAGAGGGAGCAGAGAGGCGCTATGTGTACCCCTAACAACTATATTCAAACATCTATCGAAAAAGGGAGATTGCATCCTGAGGCATGGAAGACAGCAAATGTAGTCCCAATCTTTAAAAAAGGAGACAAGTCATGAAGCTTAAACTAAGGGTCCAGGGTCACTGACATGTATTGTATGCAAAATCATGGAGAAGATTATCAGGAAGAAGGAGTGGTGGAAACACCTAGTAAGGAATGATCTCATCCAACAGCAGGCCAGCTTGTTTAGGTGACGGGAAATCTGTGCACAAACCTATGGAGTTCTATGACAATGGTGACAGCAGTAAAGAACAAGAGAGAGAGGGGAGGGTGGATTGCATTTTTCTTGGACCTGCAGAAGGCGTTTTGGACCAGTTCCACACAAGAGATTGGTGCAAAAACCTGGAGCAGGACCCAAGCAGGGATAACCAGGGAAGGCACTACTATGGATCAAGGGGAATACTTGTCAGGAAGACAGCAGCGAAGTCATGGTACGTGGCGAGGTTGTCAGAGTGGGCACCTGTGACCAGCGGGGTCCCGAGGGTCAGTCTAGGACCAGGGGTTTCTGGTATTTTGACGACATGACGGAAGGAATAGGGGGGGACTTCTGAGGTGTCCTGTTTGCAGATGGTACTGAAGTGATGAGAAGTATACACTCGATCGAAGACAGGCAGAAACTACAATAGGTATCTGGACAGGCTGCTGAATGGTCACGCAATTGGCTCTGGGTTCAATCCCCCAAGTGCAAAGGCAATGAAGATTGGGGAAGGCAAAGAAGGCCGCAGACGGAGTACAGTCTTAGGGGGTCAGAGATCTTCAACCTCACTCAAGGAAAAAGATCTTGGGTGAGTATAAACACCAGGCACATCTCTGAAGGCACATCAACCAAATAACTGCTGCAGACATATGGGCGCCTAGCAAACCTCAGAACAGCATTCGACATCTTAATTAAGGAATCGTTCAGGACCCTGTAAACCGTATACTGTTAGCCCATTATTGGTGTATGCCGGCACCAGTTTGGAACCCACACCTGCCAAGCACGTTTTAAAGACAAGAGAAAGTGCAAAGGTTTGCAACAAGACTAGTACCAGAGCTAGAGGTATGTCCTACGAGGAGAGGTTAAGGGAAATAATCCTGACGACACTGGAGGACAGGAGAGATTGGGGGACATGATAACGGACATACAAATACTGAGAGGATTGACATCAGGTGGACAAAAACAGGAGTTTCCAGAGATTGGACACAGTACAAGGGGACACAGTTGGAAGCTAAAGACACAGATGAATCACAGGGATGTTAGGAATATTCTTCAGCCACAGAGTAGTCAGTAAGTGGAATAGTTTGGGAAGCGAGTGTGGAGGGCAGGATCCATACATAGCTTTAAGAGAGGTACGATAAAAGCTCACGACTCAGGGAGGTGACCTAGTAGCGATCAGTGAGAGGCGGGGCCAGGAGCTCCGGACTCGTCCCGCAACCTCAACTAGTGAGTCAAAAGGTGAGTACACACCACACACACACACACACCTGGAGGCATTCCGGGGAATCAACGCCCCGCTGCCCAGTCAAGGCAGGCCTCCGGTGGATCAGGTGCCTGATCACGAGGCTGTTACTGCTGCCGCACCCAATCCAACGTACGAACCACAGCCCGGCTGATCCGGCAACAATCTTTGGGTATCTGTCCAGCTCCCTCTTGAAGACAACCAGGGGTCTCACGTAATGCCCTTTAATTGCTGATGGGAGGCTGTTGAACAGTCTTGGGCGCCGGACCACTTACTGCGTATTCTCTTAGTGTACCAGTTGTTCGCCCCTACTTTCACTGGGGGTTGTTGCATCGCCTGCCAAAGCTTTTGCTTTCGCATGGGTTGATTGCTGTGTGCATATTAGGGACCAGTCCCTCAGAATCTTCCAGGTGTAGATTTTGATATTTATCCTCTCTCCGCCTGCGCTTTGTGAAGTAACAAGCAAGTGAGCTTCCCAGGCCACTCCCAGCCGTTACAGATGTTTTGATGGAACTTTATCACGTGCATTGAAGGTTTTTGTATATTCTCTAGACTCTGCAATTTCACCTACCTTGAATGGGGATGTTAATGTACAGCAGTATTTCCAGCCTAGAAAGAATAAGTGATTTAAAAAGGATCTCTTTGGCTTAGCATCTCTTGGTCTTGAATGTTCTCATTTATCCATCTTAATCAGTTTCTTGCAGATGTGATAATCGCCATTGTTGTGGTTCCTTGAAGGTGAGGTATTCGGACATTCACACCCAGCGTCCGTCACATTTACTTTTCCTTCTATTGTGGTGATTGGAGTTTGTAGTATACTCAGTTCTAGTTATTATTTCCTCCAGTTTCCATAACGGAAGTAGTAGTTGGGAATTTGTCTTCATAAACTTCATATTCTCTGATGCCATTGGAAAAAACACTTGGTTTAGTTTCTTGGGCTTTGCTGTGTCCTCAGTGGATGACCACTCTCAGCAGATCCTAGTTATCGTCTGCAAAAGATGATACAGTGCTGTGGTTTACATTCTAGTTGATATGAGAATAAGGAAAAACAGGATAGGTGCGAGAACTGAGCCTTGTTGGGACAGGCTCTTCATTATGGTAGCATCTGATTTAACTCTGTTTAATACTCTTTTGTGTGCGATTGGTTAGACAGTTGAAGATACATCTGCCTACTTTGCCGTTCTTATCCTTTGCGCGCATTTTGTGTGCTATGTACACCATGGTCGCACTTGTCAAGGGGGGGGGGACTTTTGCAAAAGTCTGTGTATTTACATCCGCATTCTGTTTGTTTTTCCAGTGCATCTAGCCATATCATAGTGGTCTAGGCAGTTGCGAAAGAGGAGCGACCTGCTCAGAAAACCATGTTGCCCTGGGGTTGTGCAATTTTGGGAGTCCAGATGGTTGCTATCCTGTTCTTAGAACCTCCTTTCAAAGATTTTTATGATGTGGGATGTTAAAGTATTGGTCTATAGTTCACACACACACACACACACACACACACACAAACACACACACACCACACACACTCTCACACACACACACACACAAACACAGTACATCACACGCATTATAGTACATCCACACACTCACACAAACACACACAACAATACACACACACACACACACCACAGGAGGAAAACAAAGACCAGGTAATCAGATGAGAAAGGAAGGAGGGAAGATCACAAGAAAATGACTGAAAAAAGTATTTGAGGAGTTCTACGATGAGATTTCAAAGAAGTGTTCACAAAGAGAGACAGAGGACTCCGGAAAAGATGGAGAGAGGTGGGGGAGTTCAAGTGTTGGACACAATACATACACGAGGAATAAACTGAAGAGCTGCACTAGCGAGCTAGATACCTCAAAGCGATGGGGCTGGGATAAATCTTCCCATTGGGTCCTGAGAGAGGGTGCAGAGTTGCAGTGTGATTTCACTAACAAACAATCTTCAACACATCTATCGATACAGGGCGAATTACCTGAGGTTGGCAGACAGCAAATGTGGTCAAAAATTTTTAAAAAGGAGACCAGACACGAAGCACTAACTACAGACACAGTGTCACTGACATGTATTAATATGCAAAGTCACGGAGATATAAGCAGAGATGTTAGGTGGAGCACCTAGCGAAAGGATTGCAGCTAATCTAACGACAACACAGAACTGTTTCAGGGAGGGAAATCATATACCACAAACTTACTGTAGTTCTATAACAGGGTGAGTCCAGTAAGACAAGAGAGATGAGAGAGAGACGGGGAGTGGTTAGATTGGTTTTCCTGGCCTGTAAGAAGGTTTTGACACAGTTCCACACAAGAGATTAGGCAAAAAAGCTGAAAGGGACCGGCAGGTACAACAGGGAAAGGCACTCGTAATGGATCAGGGATTCCCTGTCGGGAATGAACAAGCAAATCAGTGGTAGTGACTAAGTGCAGTGTGGGCACGGCTGTGACAAAGAGGTGGTTCCACCGGGAGTCAGTCCTAGGTCCGGTGGTGTTTATGGTGGTATGTGAACGCATGACAGAAAGAATAAACTCAGAAACAGAAGTGTCCCTGTTCGAGATGATGTGAAGATGATTGAGAAGAATTCAATCAGACGAGGATCAGGTTGAACTCCAGGGATACTGGACAGGCTGAAGGCTGGTCCGGAAATTGAATCCTGGAGGTCAAACTCCATCTCAAGTGTAAAGTCCTGAAGATGTGGAAAGGGCAAAGAAGACCCCAGAGGGTGTACAGTCTAGGGGGTCAGGAGGACTACAAACCTCATGCTGGAAAAAGGATCTTGGGGGGAGTATAACACTAGGACATCTCTTGAGGGCCAATCAACGAAATAACTGATGCAGCATAGGGGCGCCTAGCTAACCTAAGAACAGGCCATTCCGAATTCAAGAAGAAATCGGTTCATGAACAGCAACAAGGGGTCCACAATTGAAGTTGAGATTCAGATGAATCACAGGGATGTTAGAAAGTATTTGTTCAGTCACATAGTTATCAGGTAAGTGGAATTGCCTGGGAAGTGATTGAAGTGGAAGGCAGGAACCATAATAGCTTAAGAAGAGGCATGATAAAGCTCATGGAGCTTTATATACCCCTGCAACCACATATAGGTGAGAGTACACCACACAAGGACCATTGCAAAGGCGAGTCACAACTTCTGTGTTCTGTGAATTTAAAGTGTTTTGTGGGTACTAAGTTGATGAAGGGGTATTAAGTGTGTCTAGGTAGTGAACAATCCTTAAGTGATTTACAATTGCCTGAGCCACCCAGGAAGTGTGGGGAGGAGCCACAGTTTTATTATAAAATGATATTGAAGTGATATTTGGTGGTGCATCAAGTCAGAAACACCCAGGTCTAGTGTGCTCCAGCGACGTTGCCAATGTGTCACCAAGAAAATAATTTAAGTGTATCAATGTGTGACCGGTTGAAAGAGATACAGTGAATAGGTTATATTATATAAATCCAAGAAGAAACGGAGGTGGATATACGGCAGGACATCAAAAACGGAGTTGGACAATCTATATGCTTGCTACAGGCTGCATCACAAGTATATATTACACATATACGGTGGTTTTCGGGAAGTCGGGTCTTAGTTCCACTTAAAAAACTGCAAGCTGTTTGTGAATGGGTCCAATCTCTCCTAGTACAAAAAAAAAAAAAAATAGGCTAACAAGTCTCAATAACGAAATAGCAATTGGGTAATTATAGCAGAACAGTGGAGAGCAGACTAGGAAGAAGGATCCAAGCACTGAAGACAAACAACTGGGACAACTTTTATGGCAAACACGGTAAGTATGCAGGGAGGGTGGGTACATCTTTCTGGGGGGGGGTAGGGGTGGCAGCATTTGCAAACTCAATTGAGAGGGCCATTGCTGAAATGCCTTGGATTTTAAACTGTAGAGATAGAGTTATGGGTGTGTGTGTGGGAGGAAACAGTCATGTTGCAACACTAGGGTTGAAACAGTAAATGTATAAAAGGACAATTCTTCATGAAGTTATAAATAAAGACAATAGATCAGGTCAGCAAACAAAGGGAGACAGCAGAGGGCGGCAAGGGACTAGCTCCCTTAAAGTTCTATAACTAATAGCGAAGTGTAAGAAATAGATAGATCGAGCTAAGATAATTGCAAGTGCAGGTAACATTAGTATCTTGTTATACAGAGACCTGGCTCAATCTGAAGATAGAGAGATGCACCTTTGAATTGTCACATACAATGCTATAAATTATTCCCACCACGGACAGGGTCAACAGGAAGGGTGGTGGAGTACAATGTATGTCAGAGACTTTTAATTGATTGTGTTACACAAGATATAAACATTTGAAGGCGTCAGCCACTGAATCTGTTTGGTTACAGCTTCTCGAGGGCGTTGGAAAAACTAATTCTGGGTGTGTTTACAGGGGCCCCAAGTTTGATAGGGAGTGCGGGGTAGTAAACTTCAATGGGATTGAAAATTCGTATAAGACATCTTACATATGAAAATTGTTGTGATAATGGGAGATTTTCAAGAGCAGAAGACTGACTGGAGTTAATTTGACAGGAAACTTAGAGTCAGAGTTGACTTTCTTGTACGATTCAGGATTGTTTTTTAAACGTTTGTGACAGAACCAACTAGAGGAAATATCTGCTTGACTTGGTTTGGCCACGTGGGCAAATGCTCATTAATAATCTTGAGGTTAATGATGAGCTTGGGAGAGGAAAGTGATCACAAATCACTCAGTTTCTAATTATATCATGGAATTCCCATTACTCCCCCTGACTTCCGCTTGGCCCTGATTCCTAGACTGAAAAATTACTTCGGGTAGGCTGAATTGGAATGTCCTCACTATGGGTCAGGTAAGGGTGGTGGTGATTGAGATATAATGTTTTCCAGGGCATAGTTCTAGTGCTCAGACAACTTACAGGGGTTGGACGAAATAATGGAAACAAAACCTAGCATCCTTCATCATAATGTTGTATGGTTGTATAACATCAAGGACATTTTGCCCTATTTTCATTGCTTTTATGATTTAGTAATAGTTTTACTTATTCTGTTTTGCTGAATGTTATTTTTTACAGATTTACCATGAGATATTAACGAAAATCTCTCTAAAATGACAGATTGTCAGATTTGAAAGAGGTCACGAATTCTGGTGCTCGTATGGGTGGTTGTTCGATAACGATACATACAGGACTTTTTTGGTGTATCAAGAGGTACTGTCTCGAAGGTGATGCGAATCTTTGCGAAAGAGGCGATAAAAATCTCTTCATCAAAGAAAAGCTCTGGGAGGAAGGATGGTGTAGATAAGAATCGACGAACTCTTTCACGGATTTTTCGGAAGGATCATAGGACTACAGCACCCAAAATTGCAGCAGAGCTTATGAAAGCCCCATACCAGTTTCCACAAAAAAAATGTGAGGAAGGGAACGTCTAAAGAAAAAAAAAAAAAACCAAACAAAAAAAAAAAAAAAATACCCCCCCCCAAAAAAAAAAAAAAAAAAAAAAAAAAAAAAAAAAAAAAAAAAAAAAACAAAAAAAAAAACCTGGATTTTTATGGGAGGACTCATTAGGGAACCCTTTACTATCAAAAACCAATGTTGGGAAAGCACTGTGAGTGGTGTAAAAATCACAACAATGATACTGACCATTGAGAATGTTATGTCTCCGACGAGTATCTTTAACCTATTTCAACGTCAGAGGCCGAAGGTATAGTGTGGAGACAGCAAAAGAAGCATATGATCCCTACTGTCTTCTTACAACTGTGATAGATCTGGGGTGTATATCTTGGAAATTGAAGGCCCAATGGTTGCCCTTCTGGCAGATTAAAGGTCAGGATTATTTAAAACATTTTCGGCAAGATCAACTTCATCACATGGTTGCAACCACTGTTTCCAGAAGAGAGAATCAATATTCCCAGGACGATAATGACACCGATTCACGCAGCTAAATCGTCTCTGAGTGGCCGAGGAACTGTTTACAGGAGGTTTGAGCATCTTATATGGCCCGCCCCAGAATCCCCAGATCTTATTTCATTGACAATTTATTAGTGGCATTTTGGAAAACAAACAAGTGAGGGGTCGGTTACCCTCCACCATCATCACTTAAGGAACTGGAGACTGTTTTAGCTGACGAATGGACAAAATACCCCTGGAATATAAATCTATTTAAAACATTGTATGAATCAATTCTCGTGGAATTCAAAGCGGTATTTACTGCCAAAGGTGGTCTACACCATATTATATTAAATATGACATTTCAGTTGTTTCCATTTTGGTCCAAACATCCTATATGTTCCAAATAGGGAAATCAGATCAAACAAAAATTATCCTATAATGAATGAACAATAGATTAAAAATTCATTGGTCAAAGAGAGGCATATATAGGCAAATATCAAAGAGGAGAGGGGGCATAAAAAATCTAATTCAGTTAAGAAAGAAATAAAAAAAGGGAAATAAGAAAAGCAAAAAGAGATTATGAGGTTAAAGTTGCAAGAGAATCGAAAGACCTAACCCAAAAAAGGATTCTTTCAGGTTCATACAGAAGTAAGTTCAGGGACAAGATAGGCCACTCATAAGTTACGCCGGTCAGCTCACAGACAGTGATAAGGAATGTGTCAGAAGTTTTAACACATACTTCATCTCAGTTTTTACACAGGAAGATACTAGCGATCTTCCAGAAATAAAAAATTATGTAGAACAGGACGATATACTGTGCACTATTAGGGTCACAGTGACATGGTCCTTAGGCTAAATAGATAATTAAAACCTAAGCAAATGCCCAGTGCCCTGATGAACTGTATGCAAGGGTTCTAAAGGACTGTAAGAGGAGCTTCAGCAAACCTTCGGCTAATGTTTTAACATATCACTACAAACTGCATGGTGCAGATAAGTGGAACCATGGGCAAATGTGATACATATTTTCAAAGCAGGTGACAGATCCTTAGCTTCGAAACTATAGACAAAAACCCTAACCTCCATAGTGGGAAAATTTATGGATTCAATAAATTGCCGAGGTATTTCCGTATAGCCATCTTGAAAGCATAAATTAATCAAACGAATCTCCGCATGGTTTTACAAAGGGGCGTCCTGCCATAAGTATTTATTAATTTTTCAATAAGGTATAATTTGAGGAGGGTAGATCATGGTAATTGAATATGATATTGTGTATAATGGACTTCATGGAAGGCTTTTGACAGGGTCCCACATCTCGACCTATTCAGGAAAATTAAGGCACATGGAATAAGAGGACAAGATTTTCCTGGATAGCAGGCATGGTTGACAAATAGGCGGCAGAGAGTTTTGCATAACTGAGAAAAATCAGAGTGGGGAAGCAGCACCAGCGGTGTTCCACAGGGTCAGTGGTTGGGCCTCTGTTGCTTCACAATCTCATAAACGACATTGTAATAAAGTTGGAAGTTGCACTTGTTTTCCTTTTACTTTACATAAACGCATGATGAGGTTATAAACAGCGACATAAGAAAGGTTTGCCGATGACACCAAATAGGCCGTTCGAATATCATTCTGGCGAGGATTTGAATAGGACTGATGCAATGGTTGGAGGATTTGGCAGATGCACAGTTTAATATAGACAAAATGCAAAAGTTCTAAATGTTGGACAGGGAAAATAACTTGCCACATATAGACTAAAATAATGTTGATCTTATATTCCAGATTGCAAAAAAAGATTTAGGAGTTTCTGGTGTGCAGCAATCTGAAACCAGACAACAGTGCATTAAGTGTTCGCTATAAAGCTAACGAATCCTTGGCTCATATCAAAGGGAAAGCATAAATAATAGGGTCCTAGGTTGTTCATCTCTATATATCCTTGGTTAGGGGCCTCATTTAGATTATGCTTCGCCACACAGTTTTGGTCACTGTATTACAGAATGCTACAAGTGCCTCAGGAAAACAACAAAGGACGGATGACAAGTTGATCCAATTGTATCAGAAATCTTGTGTATAAACCTTAGTAAATAAATACGACAAGTTGGTTTAGAAAGAACACGTAAGCAAACACTAATTTTGACATATTTATTAGAAAACGTCGGTCCTGGGACCTGATTCACCTTTGAAGTGATAAGGTCCCAGCGGGGCCGAAAGTTTTCTAATAAATATGTCATAGTGTTTGCTTACGAGTTTTTAAAAAAACCATCAGAAATCTTCCCTATGGGGATTCGTGAGAGGCCCTGGGAATCTGCACTCTCTAGAAAGCGTAGAATTAGGGGGGGGTATGATTGGGGAAAGGGGTGGTTAAATGGGAAGACAGGGAATAAAAATAAAGGGGATGTAAATAACGTTGCTGAAAAATATCTAGCCTAGACAAGACTCGTAGAGTGGTTTTTAACGTTGGAAATTCAGACTCAGGAACAAGGATAGAGGACAAGGCACTGGTTTGGTAATAGAGTTGTAGCGACGAGTGGAACAAAACTCCGAGTACAGTTATAGTGGCTAAACGTTGTTGTAGTTTTATTAAATAGGTAGATAAAATACATGAGGTGGGTGTGGGTGGGTGTGGAATGGGACCTGATTAGCTTTTGCTACTAGGTCTATGTTCATGTTCCTTTTTTAAGTTACAAATGATGGTGTTGGTGAGTGTAGTGTGTGTGATTATACATCGTGGGTATAAGTCATACACTCTGTGTATGAAACGTTGCAAATGATTGATTTCTGTGTGGGATGTACTGAGAACAAACATTATTCTCTGTTCTTAAAAAATTTCCTATTTTTATATGTATTTATGCAGTACTGCAGGGAGGGTATTGAGTCGTGTGTGGTGTGTGTGTGTGTGTGTGTGTTGTGTGTGACTCAACCTATTTGTACTCGCCTATTTTGTGGTTACAGCGGGTCGAGTCTTAGCTCCTGGCCCGCCTCTTCAACTGGTTGATACTGCGGTCCTCTCTCTCCCTGTCCATGACCTTTATCAACCTCGTCTTAAAAACTATGTATGGGTCCTGCCTCCATACGTCAACTTCTAGGACTATTCACTGCCGGACAAACTTATGACTGAAGAAATATTTTCTAAACATTCCCTTTGCTCATCTGAGGTCTTTAACTTCCAATTGAGACCTTCTTGTTTCTGTGTCTCTCTACTGGAACATCCTGTCTTTGTCCACCTTGTCTGTTCCTGCGCAGTATTATTATATGCCGTTATAATTCTTTCTCCTGACCCTCCTGATCCTCAGTGTTCGTAATGAGTGAGTGGTGTGTGTGTGTGTGTCGTGTGTGTGTGTTGTGTGTGTTGTGTGTGGTGTGTGTGTGTTGTGTGTGTGTGTGTGTGTGCGTGTGTGTATGTGTGTATGTGGTGTTGCTGTGTGTGTGAGTTGTGTGTGTGTTGTGTGTGTGTGTGTGTGTGTGTTTTGCGACCCTATGAATGGGCACAATGTATTAATGTATATTACCTGTTCATATAATTTATATTGGCTTATATTTGCGATATTAGCTAAATGTAAATATATTGTTTTAAATATATTTGATTAGTTTATATTATTAGGAGGAGTAACAGTTATACATTATTTCACGTGCTCATAGTACGAGTGTTAAGTAGATGACAGAATTGTCTAACTACTGTAGTTTTCACCTCAACTTTTTCGCTGTCGGCTTCTGTGTTGCTGGGCAGCAGCAGTCCAGAGAGATGTCCACGTGATCAGGGTGGGGTGTTCACACCTCACCAGGAGTGAGTGCCTGGCCTGCACCTTTCTTGCCTGTTTGGGTGCCTTCCAACAAGACAGCCTCTCCACTCTCCCTTAATGGCCCCATTGTTGGAAGATTGTCTCTGTCGTTTTCTTGTTGTTGGTTCTGTGTAACTCTCTTCACAGGAAACATTGCCTAGACTTTTAGTGACTTCCGACGTTGTACTGAGGTTGATGTGTCGCTATAGACACTCTCGAGAAACTCAGGTTCCTGAGCTGTAGCTTATGACCTAATTTGTACTGGTTCTGTGTACTTGCCACTGTCGGGGAATTTTTCTAATGCGGAAACTTAGATTCAGTAGTATGGAAGTTTTGTGACTTTTGTGGAGACTGCAGATGATCCCTATTGTGTCTTCTATATTATCTCCTTGTTCCTGATTCTGTGTCGCTGTTGGCTTGTTCTATTGCTTATTCAGTCGTTTTATTGTTTAAGGCAAGCTGTTCTGATTGCCAGGATGAGTCAAGAAGTTGTTTATGTGATGGACTTTTAGTCAGTCACTTGTTAAGTCTAGTCTAGTCTTGAACATAGCGAACTACTTAGGAGACTTACACACACTCTAAATTTGCTTGTATAGATTTGTATTATGTTATTTAATTACTAACAATGTACCGACGGTTACTTAAAAGCATAAAGATGTGGAATATGTGCCTTCAGACACAATACTACGGTTACACGAGAGAAAAGTGTCAGCAACTTGATATCCTATATTATATTCAACTGATTAATTTACTTTGATATCATACGCCTAGAACAACTTATTTGTGTATTAATAAACTTATTAAATTTTAAATTCTTTAGTTAGTAGCCTACCAGTTGTAATCCTGAAGCACTACTGAATTTGCTAAATTCTGATGGATAATTGGACCAGGATACTGACTTACTGTTACAAAACCCGTAACAGGTGGATGTAGAAGGGCAGCCTTTCTAGTATTCCACTGGAGATCTCTATGCTTATTAGATATCGCGTTTTTTGTAACTGTGTGTCTTAGTACACAGGAGAGTATTTTCAACACAACTTCTGTATGTACAGGAAAGTCGTAAATAATGTTATTAAATTTACTATGAGTACGTATAGTTCTCACAAATGCGCACACAAATACAAAACCATAGCAGGACATGGTTAGTAACCCGTGGATAGATAGTCTTAAAACTCCAGGTGACGCGGTTAGCTCTGGGCTAGCTAGCACTATGCAGGGGTCTGAGGAGTTTTATGACTCTATTATCGAGGGTTCTAACACCCGCCAGGTTATATGTCTTATTTGCTTTGTGCCTGTACAATTTCGTGAGTCATGGCTGCTCCTACACACACTCATACACACAATCAAACACTCATTCACACACACACACACACACACACACACACACACACACACACAACACACGTCTCCTCTGCTGGATTTGATGGAATTTAGTGATTTTAAGAGAAGAAAGTTGGCACATACCTCTGTTTGTCTCTTTTGTCTCCTTTCTCTTTTCGTAGATAGTGTATTACTGCAAGTAAGGATATTTTTGTATGACTAAATACACAGTGTCACACGTTCTCTGTATGGACGTAATGTTTATTGCAAATCATGACAGTTGCAAATGTAATGGCATTTTCGGTGTGGGATGTACCGAGAAACAAACATTTATTCCTTAATCTGTTTTTTACCTCTTTTTGTCTCTATTTTATTAATTCAAAATAACTACAAATGTATGGTGTTGGTGAGTGTTGTGTGTGTGACTTATACATCGTGGGTTATACGTCATACACTCTATGTATGAAACGTTGACAAATGATGGCATTTCTTGTGTGGGATGTACTGAGAAACAAAACCATATTCTCTGTCTTAAATTTCTATTTTCTCTATGTATTTATTGCAGTAATGCAGGGAGGCTTATTTGAGTGTGTGTGTGTGTGTGTGTGTGTAGTGTGTGTTCTCCTATTTGTATCTCGCCTATTTGTGGTTACAGGGTCGAGTCTTAGCTCCTGGCCCCGCCTCTTCACTTGTTGATTACTGGGTCCTCTCTCTCCCTGCTCCCCATGACCTTTCATCAAACTCGTCTTAAAACTATGTATGGTTCCTGCCTCCCACTACGTGTCACTTTCTAGGCTACTTCCATGACCTGCAACTCAGATGATGAAGAAATATTTTCTAACATCCCTTTGACTCATCTGAGTCTTTACTTCCAATTGTGACCTCTTGTTTCTGTGTCCTCTCCCTGGAACATTGTCTTTGTCCACCTTAGTCTGTTTCCGCGCAGTATTTTATATGCCAGTTATCATGTTTCTCCTGACCCTCCTGTCCTCCAGTGTCGTATGATTGTGTGTGTTGTGTGTCGTGTAGTGTTGTGTGTGTGTGTGTGTGTGTGTGTGTGTGCGTGTGTGTATGTGCTGTATGTGTTGTGCGTGTGTGTGTGTTGTGTGTGTGTGTGTTGTGTGTGTGTTTTGCGAGCCTGAATGGGTCACAATGTATATAATGTATATTACTGATTCATATAATTTTATATTGCTTATATTTGCGATATTAGCTAAATCGTAAATATATTGTTTTATATTATTATTGACTTAGTTAAATTATTTGGTTGGATGTAACATTTATACATTATTCAGGCTCATAGTTCGAGTGTTAAGTAGATGACGCATGTCTAACTACTGTAGTTTTCAACCTCAACTTGTTTCGCAGTCGGTTCTGTGTTGCTGGGCAGTCAGCAGTCCAGAGTGGAGAGAGTCACGTGATTCAGGGTGGGGTGTGCACCCCTCACCGGGAGTGAGTGCCTGGCTGCACTTCTTTGCCTGTTTGGCGTGCCTTCAACAAGACAGGCCTCTCCAAAACTCTCCTTAATGGCCTTGTGGAAGATTGTCTCTGTCGTTTTCTTGTTGTGGTTCTGTGTAACTCTCTTCAACAGAACATTGCCTAGACTTAGTGTACTGCGGACGTTGTACTGTGGTTGTGTGTCGCATAGACATCTGAGAAACTTCAGGTCCTGGGCTTGTAGCTTATGATAATTTGTAGGGTTCTGTGTACTGCCACAGTCGGGGAGATTTTATAAGCTAACTTAGATTTCAGTTAGTATGGAGTTTTGTGACCTTTTTGTGGAGGGATTCTGCAAAGATGGTCCTACTTAGTGACTTTATCTTATCTACTTGTTCCTGATTCTGTGTCGTGTTGCTTGTTTTATTGCTTATCAGACGTTTTATTGTTCAAGCAAGCTGTCTGATTGCCAGGTTGGTCAAGAAGTTAGGTTTATGTGAGGATTTAGTCAGTCATTGTTAAGTCTAGTCTAGTTGTCTTGAGACAAGCGAAACTACTTAGGCACTTTACACACACACAAATTTGCTTGTATATATTTGTATTATGTTATTAATTACTAAACAATGTACCAGACGTTGTTACTTAAAAGCCATAAAGATGTGATATGTGCCTTCAGGCACAATACTACTGTACACGGAGAACGTGTAGCAACTTGTATCCTTATTATATTCAACTGATTAATTTATTTGATATTCATAGCCTAGACATCTTTATTGTTATTAATAAACTTATTAAATTTTAATTTTTTAGTTAGTAGTCCTACCAGTTGTAATCCGAAGCACACTGAATCTTGCTAAAATTCTGTTGGATAATTGGACCAGGATACTGTCTACTTGTTACAATAACCAGTAACAGGCTGGATGTAGAAGGGCAAGTCCTTTATAAGTATTCCACTGGGATCTCTATGCTTATTGATATCGCGTTTTTTGTACCTGTGTCTTATACACAGTGAGAATATTTCACACAAAACTTCTGTATGTACGGAAAGTCGAAAATAATGTTATTAGTTACTATGAGTACGTATAGTTTCTACAAATGCGCACACAAACACAAACCATAGCAACGGACATGGTTAGAACCCGAAATCAGAAGTCTTAAAACTCCAGGCTGATGCGTTAGCCACTGGGCTAGCTAGCACATGCATTGGTCTGGAGTTTTAAGGACTTCTGATCGCGGGTTCTAACCCGCCATGGTTTAGTTTATTTGCAATCGTGCCAATTACCATTTCGTGAGTCATGCTGCACTACACACACACCTACACACACACACACCTACTCACTCACACACACCTACAACCACACAACCCACACACTACACACACACACACACCTACACACACACACACACACACATACACACACACACACACACACACACAAACACAACACACACAACACACACACACAGGCCTAGTGTCTACATCGACATGTGCCTAGGACAAAAGATACACACAACACACACCACACCTGCGCGCACGCACCACACACAACACACACACACACACCACACACACCACACCACACACACAACACGTTAAGGGACATACCAACGAGAGAGAGGAGAGGATGAACAGCAAGGGCAGGACTTAGATTCACCTTCAGTTAGTGCAGATATCGAGGACCTCACATATGAAAGACCCCTTGGGGCCAGTGACCATGTGGTTGTAATGCTTCGAATACACAGTAGAAGCTACAAGTGGAGGGAGAAGCAGGAAGGCCAGACGAATGAAGCCAAACTACAAGAAAGGGGACTACACAGGAATGAGGAACTACAACTCCTGAACGGGTTCAGTGGGACAGAGAACTGGCAGGGAGGTAAACCAGTTAATGAGGATTGATGGAATTATTGTAGCAATAAAATGCAAGAGGGCTGAGAGAGAGGTTTGTTACCAGGGTAAGGAGTAATGAAAAAGCCAGGATGAGCCCATGGTTTACCAAAAGGTGCAGGGAGGCAAAAAACCAAGTGTGCTAGGGATGGAAGAAATATAGAGGCAAGGACCAAGGAGAATAAGGAGAACAGTTCGTTAGAGCCAGAAATGAATATGCACAGATAAGAAGGGAGGCCAAGACATATGAAATGGACCATAGCAGCGAATAGCCAAATCCTGCACCCCGAAACTGTTGTACAGCCACATCAGGAGGAAAACAACAGTCAAGGACAGGTAATTCAGGCTAAGGAAAGGAAGGAGGAGAGACAAACAGGAAATGACCGGGAAGTATGTGTGAAGAACTCAACAAGAGATTCAAAGAAGTGTTCACGAGGAGACAGAAGGACTCCAGAAAGATAGGGAAGAGGTGGGGCACACCACCCAGTGCTGGACACAGTGCACACACCGAGGAGAAGTGAAGAGGCTTCTGAGTGAGCTAGATTACCTCAAAGGCAATGGGGCCAGATAACATCTTCCCCATGGTATTGAGAGAGGGAGCAGAGAGGCGCTATGTGTACCCCTAACAACTATATTCAAACATCTATCGAAAAAGGGAGATTGCATCCTGAGGCATGGAAGACAGCAAATGTAGTCCCAATCTTTAAAAAAGGAGACAAGTCATGAAGCTTAAACTAAGGGTCCAGGGTCACTGACATGTATTGTATGCAAAATCATGGAGAAGATTATCAGGAAGAAGGAGTGGTGGAAACACCTAGTAAGGAATGATCTCATCCAACAGCAGGCCAGCTTGTTTAGGTGACGGGAAATCTGTGCACAAACCTATGGAGTTCTATGACAATGGTGACAGCAGTAAAGAACAAGAGAGAGAGGGGAGGGTGGATTGCATTTTTCTTGGACCTGCAGAAGGCGTTTTGGACCAGTTCCACACAAGAGATTGGTGCAAAAACCTGGAGCAGGACCCAAGCAGGGATAACCAGGGAAGGCACTACTATGGATCAAGGGGAATACTTGTCAGGAAGACAGCAGCGAAGTCATGGTACGTGGCGAGGTTGTCAGAGTGGGCACCTGTGACCAGCGGGGTCCCGAGGGTCAGTCTAGGACCAGGGGTTTCTGGTATTTTGACGACATGACGGAAGGAATAGGGGGGGACTTCTGAGGTGTCCTGTTTGCAGATGGTACTGAAGTGATGAGAAGTATACACTCGATCGAAGACAGGCAGAAACTACAATAGGTATCTGGACAGGCTGCTGAATGGTCACGCAATTGGCTCTGGGTTCAATCCCCCAAGTGCAAAGGCAATGAAGATTGGGGAAGGCAAAGAAGGCCGCAGACGGAGTACAGTCTTAGGGGGTCAGAGATCTTCAACCTCACTCAAGGAAAAAGATCTTGGGTGAGTATAAACACCAGGCACATCTCTGAAGGCACATCAACCAAATAACTGCTGCAGACATATGGGCGCCTAGCAAACCTCAGAACAGCATTCGACATCTTAATTAAGGAATCGTTCAGGACCCTGTAAACCGTATACTGTTAGCCCATTATTGGTGTATGCCGGCACCAGTTTGGAACCCACACCTGCCAAGCACGTTTTAAAGACAAGAGAAAGTGCAAAGGTTTGCAACAAGACTAGTACCAGAGCTAGAGGTATGTCCTACGAGGAGAGGTTAAGGGAAATAATCCTGACGACACTGGAGGACAGGAGAGATTGGGGGACATGATAACGGACATACAAATACTGAGAGGATTGACATCAGGTGGACAAAAACAGGAGTTTCCAGAGATTGGACACAGTACAAGGGGACACAGTTGGAAGCTAAAGACACAGATGAATCACAGGGATGTTAGGAATATTCTTCAGCCACAGAGTAGTCAGTAAGTGGAATAGTTTGGGAAGCGAGTGTGGAGGGCAGGATCCATACATAGCTTTAAGAGAGGTACGATAAAAGCTCACGACTCAGGGAGGTGACCTAGTAGCGATCAGTGAGAGGCGGGGCCAGGAGCTCCGGACTCGTCCCGCAACCTCAACTAGTGAGTCAAAAGGTGAGTACACACCACACACACACACACACCTGGAGGCATTCCGGGGAATCAACGCCCCGCTGCCCAGTCAAGGCAGGCCTCCGGTGGATCAGGTGCCTGATCACGAGGCTGTTACTGCTGCCGCACCCAATCCAACGTACGAACCACAGCCCGGCTGATCCGGCAACAATCTTTGGGTATCTGTCCAGCTCCCTCTTGAAGACAACCAGGGGTCTCACGTAATGCCCTTTAATTGCTGATGGGAGGCTGTTGAACAGTCTTGGGCGCCGGACCACTTACTGCGTATTCTCTTAGTGTACCAGTTGTTCGCCCCTACTTTCACTGGGGGTTGTTGCATCGCCTGCCAAAGCTTTTGCTTTCGCATGGGTTGATTGCTGTGTGCATATTAGGGACCAGTCCCTCAGAATCTTCCAGGTGTAGATTTTGATATTTATCCTCTCTCCGCCTGCGCTTTGTGAAGTAACAAGCAAGTGAGCTTCCCAGGCCACTCCCAGCCGTTACAGATGTTTTGATGGAACTTTATCACGTGCATTGAAGGTTTTTGTATATTCTCTAGACTCTGCAATTTCACCTACCTTGAATGGGGATGTTAATGTACAGCAGTATTTCCAGCCTAGAAAGAATAAGTGATTTAAAAAGGATCTCTTTGGCTTAGCATCTCTTGGTCTTGAATGTTCTCATTTATCCATCTTAATCAGTTTCTTGCAGATGTGATAATCGCCATTGTTGTGGTTCCTTGAAGGTGAGGTATTCGGACATTCACACCCAGCGTCCGTCACATTTACTTTTCCTTCTATTGTGGTGATTGGAGTTTGTAGTATACTCAGTTCTAGTTATTATTTCCTCCAGTTTCCATAACGGAAGTAGTAGTTGGGAATTTGTCTTCATAAACTTCATATTCTCTGATGCCATTGGAAAAAACACTTGGTTTAGTTTCTTGGGCTTTGCTGTGTCCTCAGTGGATGACCACTCTCAGCAGATCCTAGTTATCGTCTGCAAAAGATGATACAGTGCTGTGGTTTACATTCTAGTTGATATGAGAATAAGGAAAAACAGGATAGGTGCGAGAACTGAGCCTTGTTGGGACAGGCTCTTCATTATGGTAGCATCTGATTTAACTCTGTTTAATACTCTTTTGTGTGCGATTGGTTAGACAGTTGAAGATACATCTGCCTACTTTGCCGTTCTTATCCTTTGCGCGCATTTTGTGTGCTATGTACACCATGGTCGCACTTGTCAAGGGGGGGGGGACTTTTGCAAAAGTCTGTGTATTTACATCCGCATTCTGTTTGTTTTTCCAGTGCATCTAGCCATATCATAGTGGTCTAGGCAGTTGCGAAAGAGGAGCGACCTGCTCAGAAAACCATGTTGCCCTGGGGTTGTGCAATTTTGGGAGTCCAGATGGTTGCTATCCTGTTCTTAGAACCTCCTTTCAAAGATTTTTATGATGTGGGATGTTAAAGTATTGGTCTATAGTTCACACACACACACACACACACACACACACAAACACACACACACCACACACACTCTCACACACACACACACACAAACACAGTACATCACACGCATTATAGTACATCCACACACTCACACAAACACACACAACAATACACACACACACACACACCACAGGAGGAAAACAAAGACCAGGTAATCAGATGAGAAAGGAAGGAGGGAAGATCACAAGAAAATGACTGAAAAAAGTATTTGAGGAGTTCTACGATGAGATTTCAAAGAAGTGTTCACAAAGAGAGACAGAGGACTCCGGAAAAGATGGAGAGAGGTGGGGGAGTTCAAGTGTTGGACACAATACATACACGAGGAATAAACTGAAGAGCTGCACTAGCGAGCTAGATACCTCAAAGCGATGGGGCTGGGATAAATCTTCCCATTGGGTCCTGAGAGAGGGTGCAGAGTTGCAGTGTGATTTCACTAACAAACAATCTTCAACACATCTATCGATACAGGGCGAATTACCTGAGGTTGGCAGACAGCAAATGTGGTCAAAAATTTTTAAAAAGGAGACCAGACACGAAGCACTAACTACAGACACAGTGTCACTGACATGTATTAATATGCAAAGTCACGGAGATATAAGCAGAGATGTTAGGTGGAGCACCTAGCGAAAGGATTGCAGCTAATCTAACGACAACACAGAACTGTTTCAGGGAGGGAAATCATATACCACAAACTTACTGTAGTTCTATAACAGGGTGAGTCCAGTAAGACAAGAGAGATGAGAGAGAGACGGGGAGTGGTTAGATTGGTTTTCCTGGCCTGTAAGAAGGTTTTGACACAGTTCCACACAAGAGATTAGGCAAAAAAGCTGAAAGGGACCGGCAGGTACAACAGGGAAAGGCACTCGTAATGGATCAGGGATTCCCTGTCGGGAATGAACAAGCAAATCAGTGGTAGTGACTAAGTGCAGTGTGGGCACGGCTGTGACAAAGAGGTGGTTCCACCGGGAGTCAGTCCTAGGTCCGGTGGTGTTTATGGTGGTATGTGAACGCATGACAGAAAGAATAAACTCAGAAACAGAAGTGTCCCTGTTCGAGATGATGTGAAGATGATTGAGAAGAATTCAATCAGACGAGGATCAGGTTGAACTCCAGGGATACTGGACAGGCTGAAGGCTGGTCCGGAAATTGAATCCTGGAGGTCAAACTCCATCTCAAGTGTAAAGTCCTGAAGATGTGGAAAGGGCAAAGAAGACCCCAGAGGGTGTACAGTCTAGGGGGTCAGGAGGACTACAAACCTCATGCTGGAAAAAGGATCTTGGGGGGAGTATAACACTAGGACATCTCTTGAGGGCCAATCAACGAAATAACTGATGCAGCATAGGGGCGCCTAGCTAACCTAAGAACAGGCCATTCCGAATTCAAGAAGAAATCGGTTCATGAACAGCAACAAGGGGTCCACAATTGAAGTTGAGATTCAGATGAATCACAGGGATGTTAGAAAGTATTTGTTCAGTCACATAGTTATCAGGTAAGTGGAATTGCCTGGGAAGTGATTGAAGTGGAAGGCAGGAACCATAATAGCTTAAGAAGAGGCATGATAAAGCTCATGGAGCTTTATATACCCCTGCAACCACATATAGGTGAGAGTACACCACACAAGGACCATTGCAAAGGCGAGTCACAACTTCTGTGTTCTGTGAATTTAAAGTGTTTTGTGGGTACTAAGTTGATGAAGGGGTATTAAGTGTGTCTAGGTAGTGAACAATCCTTAAGTGATTTACAATTGCCTGAGCCACCCAGGAAGTGTGGGGAGGAGCCACAGTTTTATTATAAAATGATATTGAAGTGATATTTGGTGGTGCATCAAGTCAGAAACACCCAGGTCTAGTGTGCTCCAGCGACGTTGCCAATGTGTCACCAAGAAAATAATTTAAGTGTATCAATGTGTGACCGGTTGAAAGAGATACAGTGAATAGGTTATATTATATAAATCCAAGAAGAAACGGAGGTGGATATACGGCAGGACATCAAAAACGGAGTTGGACAATCTATATGCTTGCTACAGGCTGCATCACAAGTATATATTACACATATACGGTGGTTTTCGGGAAGTCGGGTCTTAGTTCCACTTAAAAAACTGCAAGCTGTTTGTGAATGGGTCCAATCTCTCCTAGTACAAAAAAAAAAAAAAATAGGCTAACAAGTCTCAATAACGAAATAGCAATTGGGTAATTATAGCAGAACAGTGGAGAGCAGACTAGGAAGAAGGATCAGCACTGAAGACAAACAACTGGGACAACTTTTATGGCAAACACGATAAGTATGCAGGGAGGGTGGGTACATCTTTCTGGGGGGGGGTAGGGGTGGCAGCATTTGCAAACTCAATTGAGAGGGCCATTGCTGAAATGCCTTGGATTTTAAACTGTAGAGATAGAGTTATGGGTGTGTGTGTGGGAGGAAACAGTCATGTTGCAACACTAGGGTTGAAACAGTAAATGTATAAAAGGACAATTCTTCATGAAGTTATAAATAAAGACAATAGATCAGGTCAGCAAACAAAGGGAGACAGCAGAGGGCGGCAAGGGACTAGCTCCCTTAAAGTTCTATAACTAATAGCGAAGTGTAAGAAATAGATAGATCGAGCTAAGATAATTGCAAGTGCAGGTAACATTAGTATCTTGTTATACAGAGACCTGGCTCAATCTGAAGATAGAGAGATGCACCTTTGAATTGTCACATACAATGCTATAAATTATTCCCACCACGGACAGGGTCAACAGGAAGGGTGGTGGAGTACAATGTATGTCAGAGACTTTTAATTGATTGTGTTACACAAGATATAAACATTTGAAGGCGTCAGCCACTGAATCTGTTTGGTTACAGCTTCTCGAGGGCGTTGGAAAAACTAATTCTGGGTGTGTTTACAGGGGCCCCAAGTTTGATAGGGAGTGCGGGGTAGTAAACTTCAATGGGATTGAAAATTCGTATAAGACATCTTACATATGAAAATTGTTGTGATAATGGGAGATTTTCAAGAGCAGAAGACTGACTGGAGTTAATTTGACAGGAAACTTAGAGTCAGAGTTGACTTTCTTGTACGATTCAGGATTGTTTTTTAAACGTTTGTGACAGAACCAACTAGAGGAAATATCTGCTTGACTTGGTTTGGCCACGTGGGCAAATGCTCATTAATAATCTTGAGGTTAATGATGAGCTTGGGAGAGGAAAGTGATCACAAATCACTCAGTTTCTAATTATATCATGGAATTCCCATTACTCCCCCTGACTTCCGCTTGGCCCTGATTCCTAGACTGAAAAATTACTTCGGGTAGGCTGAATTGGAATGTCCTCACTATGGGTCAGGTAAGGGTGGTGGTGATTGAGATATAATGTTTTCCAGGGCATAGTTCTAGTGCTCAGACAACTTACAGGGGTTGGACGAAATAATGGAAACAAAACCTAGCATCCTTCATCATAATGTTGTATGGTTGTATAACATCAAGGACATTTTGCCCTATTTTCATTGCTTTTATGATTTAGTATTAGTTTTACTTATTCTGTTTTGCTGAATGTTATTTTTTACAGACTTTACCATGAGTATTAACGAAAATCTCTCTAAAATGACAGATTGTCAGATTTGAAAGAGGTCACGAATTCTGGTGCTCGTATGGGTGGTTGTTCGATAACGATACATACAGGACTTTTTTGGTGTATCAAGAGGTACTGTCTCGAAGGTGATGCGAATCTTTGCGAAAGAGGCGATAAAAATCTCTTCATCAAAGAAAAGCTCTGGGAGGAAGGATGGTGTAGATAAGAATCGACGAACTCTTTCACGGATTTTTCGGAAGGATCATAGGACTACAGCACCCAAAATTGCAGCAGAGCTTATGAAAGCCCCATACCAGTTTCCACAAAAAAAATGTGAGGAAGGGAACGTCTAAAGAAAAAAAAAAAAAACCAAACAAAAAAAAAAAAAAAATACCCCCCCCCAAAAAAAAAAAAAAAAAAAAAAAAAAAAAAAAAAAAAAAAAAAAAAACAAAAAAAAAAACCTGGATTTTTATGGGAGGACTCATTAGGGAACCCTTTACTATCAAAAACCAATGTTGGGAAAGCACTGTGAGTGGTGTAAAAATCACAACAATGATACTGACCATTGAGAATGTTATGTCTCCGACGAGTATCTTTAACCTATTTCAACGTCAGAGGCCGAAGGTATAGTGTGGAGACAGCAAAAGAAGCATATGATCCCTACTGTCTTCTTACAACTGTGATAGATCTGGGGTGTATATCTTGGAAATTGAAGGCCCAATGGTTGCCCTTCTGGCAGATTAAAGGTCAGGATTATTTAAAACATTTTCGGCAAGATCAACTTCATCACATGGTTGCAACCACTGTTTCCAGAAGAGAGAATCAATATTCCCAGGACGATAATGACACCGATTCACGCAGCTAAATCGTCTCTGAGTGGCCGAGGAACTGTTTACAGGAGGTTTGAGCATCTTATATGGCCCGCCCCAGAATCCCCAGATCTTATTTCATTGACAATTTATTAGTGGCATTTTGGAAAACAAACAAGTGAGGGGTCGGTTACCCTCCACCATCATCACTTAAGGAACTGGAGACTGTTTTAGCTGACGAATGGACAAAATACCCCTGGAATATAAATCTATTTAAAACATTGTATGAATCAATTCTCGTGGAATTCAAAGCGGTATTTACTGCCAAAGGTGGTCTACACCATATTATATTAAATATGACATTTCAGTTGTTTCCATTTTGGTCCAAACATCCTATATGTTCCAAATAGGGAAATCAGATCAAACAAAAATTATCCTATAATGAATGAACAATAGATTAAAAATTCATTGGTCAAAGAGAGGCATATATAGGCAAATATCAAAGAGGAGAGGGGGCATAAAAAATCTAATTCAGTTAAGAAAGAAATAAAAAAAGGGAAATAAGAAAAGCAAAAAGAGATTATGAGGTTAAAGTTGCAAGAGAATCGAAAGACCTAACCCAAAAAAGGATTCTTTCAGGTTCATACAGAAGTAAGTTCAGGGACAAGATAGGCCACTCATAAGTTACGCCGGTCAGCTCACAGACAGTGATAAGGAATGTGTCAGAAGTTTTAACACATACTTCATCTCAGTTTTTACACAGGAAGATACTAGCGATCTTCCAGAAATAAAAAATTATGTAGAACAGGACGATATACTGTGCACTATTAGGGTCACAGTGACATGGTCCTTAGGCTAAATAGATAATTAAAACCTAAGCAAATGCCCAGTGCCCTGATGAACTGTATGCAAGGGTTCTAAAGGACTGTAAGAGGAGCTTCAGCAAACCTTCGGCTAATGTTTTAACATATCACTACAAACTGCATGGTGCAGATAAGTGGAACCATGGGCAAATGTGATACATATTTTCAAAGCAGGTGACAGATCCTTAGCTTCGAAACTATAGACAAAAACCCTAACCTCCATAGTGGGAAAATTTATGGATTCAATAAATTGCCGAGGTATTTCCGTATAGCCATCTTGAAAGCATAAATTAATCAAACGAATCTCCGCATGGTTTTACAAAGGGGCGTCCTGCCATAAGTATTTATTAATTTTTCAATAAGGTATAATTTGAGGAGGGTAGATCATGGTAATTGAATATGATATTGTGTATAATGGACTTCATGGAAGGCTTTTGACAGGGTCCCACATCTCGACCTATTCAGGAAAATTAAGGCACATGGAATAAGAGGACAAGATTTTCCTGGATAGCAGGCATGGTTGACAAATAGGCGGCAGAGAGTTTTGCATAACTGAGAAAAATCAGAGTGGGGAAGCAGCACCAGCGGTGTTCCACAGGGTCAGTGGTTGGGCCTCTGTTGCTTCACAATCTCATAAACGACATTGTAATAAAGTTGGAAGTTGCACTTGTTTTCCTTTTACTTTACATAAACGCATGATGAGGTTATAAACAGCGACATAAGAAAGGTTTGCCGATGACACCAAATAGGCCGTTCGAATATCATTCTGGCGAGGATTTGAATAGGACTGATGCAATGGTTGGAGGATTTGGCAGATGCACAGTTTAATATAGACAAAATGCAAAAGTTCTAAATGTTGGACAGGGAAAATAACTTGCCACATATAGACTAAAATAATGTTGATCTTATATTCCAGATTGCAAAAAAAGATTTAGGAGTTTCTGGTGTGCAGCAATCTGAAACCAGACAACAGTGCATTAAGTGTTCGCTATAAAGCTAACGAATCCTTGGCTCATATCAAAGGGAAAGCATAAATAATAGGGTCCTAGGTTGTTCATCTCTATATATCCTTGGTTAGGGGCCTCATTTAGATTATGCTTCGCCACACAGTTTTGGTCACTGTATTACAGAATGCTACAAGTGCCTCAGGAAAACAACAAAGGACGGATGACAAGTTGATCCAATTGTATCAGAAATCTTGTGTATAAACCTTAGTAAATAAATACGACAAGTTGGTTTAGAAAGAACACGTAAGCAAACACTAATTTTGACATATTTATTAGAAAACGTCGGTCCTGGGACCTGATTCACCTTTGAAGTGATAAGGTCCCAGCGGGGCCGAAAGTTTTCTAATAAATATGTCATAGTGTTTGCTTACGAGTTTTTAAAAAAACCATCAGAAATCTTCCCTATGGGGATTCGTGAGAGGCCCTGGGAATCTGCACTCTCTAGAAAGCGTAGAATTAGGGGGGGGTATGATTGGGGAAAGGGGTGGTTAAATGGGAAGACAGGGAATAAAAATAAAGGGGATGTAAATAACGTTGCTGAAAAATATCTAGCCTAGACAAGACTCGTAGAGTGGTTTTTAACGTTGGAAATTCAGACTCAGGAACAAGGATAGAGGACAAGGCACTGGTTTGGTAATAGAGTTGTAGCGACGAGTGGAACAAAACTCCGAGTACAGTTATAGTGGCTAAACGTTGTTGTAGTTTTATTAAATAGGTAGATAAAATACATGAGGTGGGTGTGGGTGGGTGTGGAATGGGACCTGATTAGCTTTTGCTACTAGGTCTATGTTCATGTTCCTTTTTTAAGT
>NW_026509958.1:0-14719 GCF_026875155.1 Cherax quadricarinatus | reverse complement strand
CTACACTAACTTGCTACAGGTTTCTTTCACAAACCCTTTGCTACAGGTTTCTCACACTAACCTTGCTACAGGTTTCTCACACTAACCTTGCTACAGGTTTCTCAAACTAGGTTTCTCACACTAACCTTGCTACAGGTTTCTCACACTAACCTTGCTACAGGTTTCTCACACTAACCTTGCTACAGGTTTCTCAAACTAATCTTGCTACAAGTTTCTTACAGTGACCTCACTGATAGTTACAACAAAGTGTTAGTAGAGGCACTACAGAATGCTCTTACGTGTTACCGTACACGTGTCAGGCAGCAAGTTGGTACCTGTCTCTATCAGCGAGACAGGTGTTTGGATATTAATGCTGACTGTTTACTTACCCTCCTCGCACTCTGCTTTATTCCCGTCATTAGGACACTCATCTCGATCCTCAAAGGTAGGACTTAGTACTTTCTTGCATCTTAAAACTGTACGTTTCAGCCCATAGCGGTGTCGAGAAATAAGAGGTAAAATTTGTACTTGTAATGCTCTAATGAGGCTTCCTACATATTAATTCCAATTGATATAGAAACTGTTCTTAGCTTCGCTGTGCTAGACATGTTAATATTTACTGTTGCCTATATTTACATGTCTAACTTAGTTTTTTCGAGTCATAACTGTTATTATACAGTTGCGTCATAATTCTTTCCAGTTGTTTTAAGTATAGCGAAGCAACATATCCCAGATTGTGTGATTTCCTGGTTGAGTTTGTTAAAACAGGAGGTACAGTGATGATCCGAGCAGAGGCAGGATAGCTGCAATTTCCCAGACCAAGAACCATTTACCACCATCAACATACCCTCAGACTTATGATGTTTATTTTAAAGTCAATCTTATTTCTTGTTCCTACGGGAGATACCTTCAATGAACAGTCTTGGGCCCCTGACATTTATTGTGTTGTCTCTTAGCGTACTCATGGCATCTGTGCTTTTCACTGGGGGATGTTGCATCGTCTGCCGAGTGTTATGCTGTCGTAGGTAGTGATTTCCGTGTGCAGATTATTGACTAGTTGGTAGTTGTAGTATTTTAACTATAGCGTCAACACGCCTCTGACAAGGACTGAGTGATGATGAAAGAGTTTCTTCTTTCTCAGGTCACCCTGCCTCGGTGGGAAACGGCTGATGTGTTAATTTATTTATTTATTTATTTATTTATTTATTTAAAAATTTGAGCACACATACAGAGGTACAAAAAATACAGATAAGAGCAGCATGCCAAAGCCACTTATACTATGCATAGCATTACGGGCTGGCTTAAAATTAACTTAAGATGAACTAAGCAATGATGACATCAGTGATAAAACTTTAATGTATACAGATTACTATAAAGCACAAGTGAGTATTACAAAGACAGGTCATATGGTTGTATGCATTGTTGTACATTCAGTAGAATGGAGTATTCTGTTAGGTAGTGTATTTAAAAAAATAATAAAGTTAGATTGGGTTTTAGGTTTAACATTTATGTGATATAATTGTGGAGAAACATTTAAGATATACAATTTATAAGGTTCAGTTATTCAGTATTTATTTGGTTTTGGGTGAGTAAGTGATCTTTGAGAAGGGACTTGAATTTATAAAACAGGTAGTGTTTCTTTTATATTTACAGGTAATGAGTTCCAGATTTTAGGGCCTTTTATGTGCATTGAGTTTTTGCATAGTGTGAGATGGACACGAGGAACATCAAAGAGTGATTTGTGCCTTGTGTTATGGTCATGTGTTCTGTTGAGGTTGGCAAGGAGATGTTTGAGGGGAGGGTTAATATCAGAGTTAAGTGTTCTATGTATGTAATAGGTGCAGTAATAAGTATGAATGTTTTGTAGGGTGAATAGGTTTAGTGTATTGAATATTGGTGGAGTGTGCTGCCTATAGTGAGAATTTTTTATCATTCTAACTGCAGCCTTTTGTTGGGTAATTTAGTGGTCTGAGATGGTTAATTGTTGTTGAGGCCCCATGCACAAATTCCATAGGTGAGATAGGGGTAAATAAGAGAGTGATATAGGGCCAGGAGGGCTGACTGTGGAGCATAGTACCGTATCTTCGATAGTATGCCTACAGTCTTGGAAATTTTCTTAGAAATTTGTTGTATATGTGTATGAAATTTGAGTCTATTATCAAGGTGGATTCCTAAGAATTTCCCTCTGTTAGCTTTGTGATAGGTGATCCGTTTATCATTATGTTAAGAGGGACATCTGTAGCTCTGTTACCAAACTGAATGAAGTAGGTTTTGTCAATGTTTAGTGTAAGTTTGTTAGTCCTCATCCAGGTAGATATTTTCTGTAATTCGTATTTACAGTATTGGCTAGCGTGACTGGGCTCGGGTGGGAGAAGACGTATGTAGTGTCATCTGCAAATAGTGTGGGTTTGAGTAATTGCGAAGCATTTGGTAGGTCATTTATGTATAGGAGAAAGAGAAGAGGGCCAAGGACACTTCCCTGTGGACACCAACTGTAATTGGTTGTGCAGAAGAGTTTGCCCCATTTGCATACACATATTGGCTTCTGTTGCTGAGGTATGACTTGAGGTAGTTGAGGGAGTGCCCTCTTATACCATAGTGTGACAATTTTACGTGGAGCAAGTCATGGTTAACTGTATCAAAAGCTTTACGTAAGTCAATGAAGATCCCCAGTGGGACTTCTTTTTTCTCTATTGCAGTGTATTATATGTTCTAGCATGTGTATAATAGCATCATTAGTATTTTTATTTGGCCTGAATCCAAATTGGCAGGGGTTGAGTATGTTTTGGGAGATAAGGTAGGAGTAGATTCGTTTATGAATTAATTTTTCGAAGATTTTTGAGAGAGGGTGTAAGTTGGATATGGCCTATAGTTATTCAACTCTGTTTGGTCTCCTCCTTTGTGGATCGGGGTGACCCTTGCTATTTTGAGTACTGTAGGGAAGGTGGAGGATTCAATGGATTTGTTAAAGAGTGTTGCAATGATTGGTGATAGCACTTGTGACACTTTTTTGTATATAAAGGGTGGTAAGGTATTTAAATCTCCTGCCTTGTTTTTTAGCGTGTTGATAATAAGGGAGACTTCGTATGGGTTAGTCGGAGCTAGGAACAGTGTGGTTCGGGTAGTTGCCAGTGAGGTAGTCATTTGGTGGGGTATCTGAGCTTGGGATTTTTATTGGCAAGGTTTTGTCCTATAGTGGAGAAGAAGTCATTGAGTCTATTTGCTGTTTCTGTTGGTGGGAGTTGGGGTTTCATCTGATTTTGCTAATTTTATTTCGCTATTTCGTGATATCTTTTTTGTTTCCTAGAATTTCTGATAGGTTTTCCAGGTCTTTTTTATATCAACCTCGTAAGTTGGATAATCTGTTCTCATAATACAATTTTTTTGCCCTTCTTATCAGGCTGGTTAGGATTGACGAGTAACGTTTTGTTTGGTCTCTGGTTATGTGACCCATTCTGTACTGTTTTTCATATTGGTTGTTTTGTATTTATGGATTTGAGAATGCTGGGTGTTAACCAGGGACTGTTCAGTCTCTTAGCTGTCATCTGTTTAGTTTTTTTAGGGCAGTGCTTGTTATAGAGGTATTGGGTCTTTTTTAGAAAATTATTAATACATTCGTCAATATCTGTATAGATTTCTAGCTCAGTGTACCAGTCAATGTTTGCTACTGCTGTTGTGAAGTTATTAATGGCTGCCTCATTGTGAAGTCTGAAGGTGACTTTAGTAGTGTCTTGGGGTAATTTACCAAGAGTTGTTATGAGAAAAGTAGGGTAGTGGTCTGTGGTATTATCTGTAATTATAAAGGGGATATGGTGTTGGTCCAGATGTGGTCAAGTAGGGAAACACTAGTCTCTGTAACTCTTGTAGGTTTTGTTACTGTTGGTAGCAACATACAGTTACTCATTGTGTTTGTGAATTCAGTAACGTGTGGGTCCTGGTCTTGCAGGAGATTTATATTGAAGTCACCTGAGAGTAGTAAGTGATCTTTGTTCATGCGTGCATCAGTTATCATACTTCCTAGGTTTTGACTAAATTGGCTAATGTTTGACTGTGGAACTCTGTAAATGTTTATCAATGTGAGAGGTTTTTGTAGGTATTTGGATTTGAATTTGGCTATTATATATTCCCCATGTTCATCCCTTGTGCAAGTATTAGTGATACATTCTAGTTGGTTGAGTAGTATATGGCTGTGCCACCCCCTTGTTGGTCTGGCCTACAGTTGTGTATGGCTGTGTAACCAGGAATGGCATAGACATCTGTACTATCAGCTTTAGCCAGGTTTCAGTTAGGTAATGATGGACATATTGGCATGTAAGGAATTTAGTAATGCTATGAGGTCATCGTAATGCTTGCTTAAAGATCTGATATTGTAGTTAAAGATAGTTGTTGTTGTTGTTGGCACTGAGAAGTGCCTTTGATTGTTCTGCAGTGTAGTAATTACAGTAACTGTTTGATTCATTTAAGTCATTAAATAAGAGGTTGGTATCAGGATCAATGCTTGTAATCATAAGATTTGTAGTGAATCTATAGTTAGAATTAAGTATAAAACAAAGTAAATAGTCTTAAGCTAAAAAATAGCACCTGAATTATTTAACAAATGTAAAATAATGAGCTAAGGTAGTTTTTTTTTTTTTTTTTTTTTTTTTTTTTTTTTTTTTTTTTTTTTTTTTTTTTTTAAGCTAAAATAAAGGAGACAATATAAAAGGGACTAATACAAATAAAGTGATAATCAAATAATGGAGCTTGGGAATATGATAGTAGGTAGTACTATAAAGGTAATTCTTTAAAGTTAGAATTATAGTATAAAATAATAATATAAAAGGGACTAATGTAAGTTGTGGTGAACAATAAAGTGGTAATCAAATAAATGAGCTTTGGAATATAATGGCAAAATTGTGAACTTATTCTACTTTAGCACCTGAGAATAGCACCTTGATTATTTTAACAATTGTGAATGTATAAACTAGGGTAGTTATATAAAGCTAAAATAAAGGAGAAAATATATAAGGGACTAAAATTAAGTAATGGTAAACAAAGTTAAATGGACAGTGTGGTCACTATGAAATAATATTGGTTTAGGAGTAAGATCTGATTTGTAATATTAAATAAATTGAGCAGTTTATTGCACAATAAAAGTAAAAAAAATGAGGTAGTTGGTACTAGCTAGCAAAAGATAGTTTTGGTACTTGCAAAAAAGTAATTGGAATATACACTAATTGCATACACAATGAAAAGTGACTAAAAAAACAAGTAGTGATAAACAAAATTAAATGGACAGGTAAGAATAATGAATATATTAATTTGGAGTAAGATTTGACTTGTAATTTAAAATTATGAGGCAATTAATAGCAGTAAGAAAGAAGTATAGAGTATTGGAGGTATTTCATTAGCTAGTGATGAAAAATAATAAAAATAATAATGTACAATATAATAGTAACGTACACTATATGCACCACACGTATATATGTATTAAGGGCACTTATCTAATCTGTTACAGAAATGTCAGCTTTTCTAAGGAAGGTAGAGAAATCGTGTTCATTTGAGATAGTATATTGTTGTCCTGTTGATGTTTTCCTTACTAGTATTTTCCCATCTCGCGTGAAAACACTGATGTATTTTGTTTTCCTGTTTAAGTTTTCTCAGCCTGAACAGAAGGTTTTGACGTTTTTTTGTTAGACACTCATTTATGTACACTCCATTTTTCATTGTAATTGCTGATTTAATTAAGTCCTTTCTTTTATCGTATGAATGAAGTCGGATCATTATACTGTGTTTAACTTCCTGGTTTTCCTAGCAAACGTGTTTCTTTGATTTCATTGTTTTGCACGATGACTTGTACGTGGTTCTGTATTATCCTGATAGCAGTTTCTTTGCACTGTGCTTGTGTTATGTCACTAGGAATGTGTGGACTGTTTATTATTACTGCATCAGACAACTTATCTTGTTCAGTTTTGTCGTCTTGGAAATCAAGGTATTCATTTAGTCGAGTGTGCATGTTCTGATTCCAGTCCTTGATTGCTTCTTCAACCATCATATTTATTGTTGTTATTTGCTCAGTGTGACTGGCTATAGCTGCTTTTTAGAGTATTTTCTGTGTCAACACTTCCCGATGTAATCTTCTCTTCAAGGTTTTGGATCTTATTCTCGAGGTTGGTTATCTTGGATTCTCGTCGCTCGAGTGTTGCTTTGATATCTTTGATTTCATTTTCTAGAGCAACGATGTAGTCCTTGATATTGTCAGGAATAATCATACCTGAGTTATCATGGGTGAATCCTTTGAAGGGAGTGGAGTTGGAGGGGAGTCAGCCAGTTTTGTTTGTCGTTGTTGTTCCTTGGGTGGGCGGCGGTGAGGGGGGTTGATGATTACACTGGCGTCCTGCTGGGTAGACAAGTTGAGTTCTAGGGTCCTTGCTGTTATTCTTTTATTACTGGTGTTGTTTCTTCTGCGATATCCTTTCATAGTATCACTGAAGTAGATACTGTGTAGCAATGGAGGAGAAGGCTTGTTTTCTCGGAGCTTGGGTTAAGTGATTGTCTGGCAGCGGAGGCAGTGTTTGGGTTAGCAGGGCTGTCTTCCTTAGATCTTCTAATTTTGTCAAGATTTGGGTTACATTCTTAGTATTCTTGGGTCATGTTGTGGTCTACGTGGGTTCATGTAGTTGAACTTTCACTTTAGGCCATCACAAGTTTTGTTGAGCGATGTTTTTTTGAGAAAGAAGAGCTGGTAGGATACCGTTGCTGCCGCTGCCGCACATATATAAAAAAATATCCCAATAGTAAGCCAATTCAAACGTCATGACTTGATAAAGTTGTAACAGAATATAAAACATTGTCTAAATAATGTGTTTTCTCTTCATTATTGTTGGCAATAAACATTCTGGATGTTGATCATTCGTCTCGACTCACCTGTGATTGAACCCGGGTGTGTCGAGTGTGAGCCGATGGTGCTACCACTGAGCTATAAACCACTTATATGTTTTTATATTATTGAACATTACATGGTTCATCATTCGTCTTCCAAGTTCAGAATCTGGAACTTGTTCATTTATGAAGACTGTGTAGATAGTATTAACAATAATGATGTACAATATCGATAAGATGGAGAATTAATCACATGTACAACACCTGACTATATTTATTTGATGACGTTTCACCATCCAGCGGCTTTTTCCAATTAAATGTTGAGATGATAAACTAAGATACCAGAAGATGAGGTAATCAGTCCCTCAGTCTTTACAGATCTATAGACAGTGGAAGATGAGGTAATCAGTCCCTCAGCCTTTACAGATCTATACACAGAAGACAGCGGAAGATGAGGTAATCAGTCCCTCAGTCTTGCAGACCTATACACAGAAGACAGCGGAAGATGAGGTAATCAGTCCCTCAGCCTTTACAGATCTATAGACAGTGGAAGATGAGGTAATCAGTCCCTCAGTCTTGCAGACCTATACAGAGAAGACAGCGGAAGATGAGGTAATCAGTCCCTTAGACTTTACAGATCTATAGACAGCGGAAGATGAGGCAATCAGTCCCTCAGTCTTGCAGACCTATACACAGAAGACAGCGGAAGATGAGGTAATCAGTCCCTCAGACTTGCAGACCTATACACAGAAGACAGCGGAAGATGAGGTAATCAGTCCCTCAGTCTTGCAGACCTATACACAGAAGACAGCGGAAGATGAGGTAATCAGTCCCTCAGACTTGCAGACCTATACACAGAAGACAGTGGAAGATGAGGTAATCAGTCTCTCAGACTTGCAGACCTATACACAGAAGACAGCGGAAGATGAGGTAATCAGTCCCTCAGACTTGCAGACCTATACACAGAAGACAGCGGAAGATGAGGTAATCAGTCTCTCAGACTTGCAGACCTATACACAGAAGACAGCGGAAGATGAGGTAATCAGTCCCTCAGACTTGCAGACCTATACACAGAAGATAGCGGAAGATGAGGCAGTCAGTCCCTCAGCCTCGCAGACCTATACACAGAAGACAGCGGAAGATGAGGCAGTCAGTCCCTCAGCCTCGCAGACCTATACACAGAAGACAGCGGAAGATGAGGTAATCAGTCCCTTAGACTTGCAGATCAATACACAGAAGACATTGGAAGATGAGGTAATCAGTCCCTCAGCCTTTACAGATCTATGCACAGAAGACAGTGGAAGATGAGGTAATCAGTCCCTCAGACTTGCAGACCTATACACAGAAGACATTGGAAGATGAGGTAATCAGTCCCTCAGACTTGCAGACCTATACACAGAAGACAGTGGAAGATGAGGTAATCAGTCCCTCAGTCTTGCAGACCTATACACACAAGACAGTGGAAGATGAGGTAATCAGTCCCTCAGCTTTGCAGATCAATACACAGAAGACAGTGGAAGATGAGGTAATCAGTCCCTCAGACATGTTAACCTATACACAGACGACAGTGGAAGATGAGGTAATCAGTCCCTCAGTCTTGCAGACCTATCCACAGAAGACAGCGGAAGATGAGGTAATCAGTCCCTCAGACTTGCAGACCTATACACAGAAGATAGCGGAAGATGAGGCAGTCAGTCCCTCAGCCTCGCAGACCTATACACAGAAGACAGCGGAAGATGAGGTAATCAGTCCCTCAGACTTGCAGATCAATACACAGAAGACAGTGGAAGATGAGGTAATCAGTCCCTCAGTCTGGAAGCAGGTGCTCAGTACCTTAGTACTGATGAATACAAAGGCTTCAGATTCATTAACACTAAGGTATTGAAGCTGAGGGACTGATTATTTCATCTTTTGTTTTCGTATATCATTTTTGAATACATACCTTTAAGAAGAGGTACGATAATTTTTTTAATTACATTACCTAATATAATACTCCATTGTCTTGAATGTACAGTAACTCATCTAATGACCATAAGACCTGTTTCTGCACTACAAATCATTGATTTTTCTCGATCTGTTTCGTTTATATTATACATTGTTATGCTACAAATTTGTACAACATTAATGCTTCTTATTGGAAATACTTATTTGTACTTCATGTTGTAATTTGTTTACTGTACTTTTTACCACTGAATATATCATTGCTTAGTTAATCTTAAGTTAATTTTAAGCTGGCCATAATGCTCTGCATACGAGGACTTTTGGCACGTACACCCAACCACTGTATTTCTTTGTACTACTATGTATCATGTCCAAATAACAAATAAATAAATAAATAAAGCTTACAGAGCAGTGAGTGTACATAGTGGCAACCAGCAAAGAGGCGGGGCCAGGAGCTACAAATCGACCCCTGCAGCCACAATTAGATGAGTATAATTAGGTGAGTTCACATACACACACACACACACACATAACACCACACACACACACACAACACACACAACACACACACACACCACACACACACACACACATACGCACACACACACATAAATACATATACACACCTAGCCAAGCACGTAAAGAAACTAGAGAAGTGCAAAAGTTTGCAACAAGACTAGTCCCAGAGCTAAGAGGTATGCCCAACGAGGAGAGGTTAAGGGAAATCAACCTGACGACACTGGAGGACAGGAGAGATGGGGGGGGACATGATAACGACTTACAAAATACTGAGAGGAATTGACAAGGTGGACAAAGACAGGATGTTCCAGAGACTGGACACAGCAACACGGGGAACAGTTGGAAGCTGAAGGCACAGATGAATCACAGGGATGTTAGGAAGTATTTCTTCAGCAACAGAGTAGTCAGAAGTGGAATAGTTTTGGGAAGCGATGTAGTGAAGGCAGGATCCATACATAGCTTTAAGCAGAGGTATGATAAAGCTCATGGGTCAGGAGAGTGACCTAGTAGTGACCAGTGAAGAGGCGGGGCCAAGAGCTTGGAGTCGACCCCTGCAACCTCAACTAGGTGAGTACAACTAGGTGAGTACACACACAGACACACACTTAGGAGCAATGAATCAACTCCTGCAACCACGAATAGGTGACTACACACACACACACCCAAACATGCACACGCACGCACACACACACGCACACACACGCACACACACACACACAACACACACACACACACACACACACACACACACACACACACACACACACACACACAACCAGCACACACACACACACGCACACACACACACACACACACACACAAACATGCACAGACACACACACCACAACCACACTGGAGGACCAAGCATGGATAACAGGAAGGCACTACAATGGATCAGGGAATACTTGTCAGGAAGACAGCGAGTCATGGTACGTGGCGAGGTGTCAGAGTGGGCACCTTGACCAGCGGGGTCCCCACAGGGTCAGTCCTAGGACCAGTGCTGTTTCTGGTATTTGTGAACGACATGACGGAAGGAATAGACTCTGAGGTGTCCCTGTTTGCAGATGACGTGAAATTGATGAGAAGAATTCACTCGATCGAAGACCAAGGCGGGAAACTACAAAGGGATCTGGACAGGCTGCAGACCTGGTCCAGCAAATTGGCTCCTGGAGTTCAATCCCCCCCAAGTGAAAAGTCATGAAGTTTCGGAAAGGGCAAAGAAAACCGCAACGGAGTACAGTCTGGGGGGCCAAGACTAAAAAAACCCCACTCAAGGAAAAAGATCTTGCGGTGAGTATAACCCCAGGCACATCTCCTGAAGCGCCACATAAACCCAAAATAACTGCTGCAGCATATGGGCGCCTAGCAAACCTCGGAACGGCATTCCGATATCTTAATAAGGAATCGTTCAGGACCCTGTACACCGTGTACGTTTGGGCCCAAATATTGGAGTAAGCAGCACCATTTGGAACCCACACCTAGCCAAGCACGTAAATAAACTAGAGAAAGTGCAAAGGTTTGCAACAAGACTATCCCAGAGCTAAGATTTATGTCCTACGAGGAGAGGTTAAAAAGAAAATCAACCGACGACACTCGAGGACAGGAAGAGAGAAGGGGGACTGATAACGACATACACATCCATACATACTCTAAGCAGAGGTTGATAAAAGCTCACAGTTCAGGGAGAGGGACCTAGTAGCGATCAGTGAAGAGGCGGGGCCAGGAGCTCGGACTCGACCCCCGCAACCTCAACTAGGTGAGTACAACTAGGTGAGTACACCACACACACACACACACACACACACACACACACACACCAACACACAAATGCCGTGTCCAGGAACAGGAAAGCACAGGGATACCAGTTAGGGAAGAGAGAGATGAAGAGATGAATCAATGGTAGGAACTATTCATCTCAGAGGATGCTCAGGAAGCAAGTGGGGGAAAAAAAGGGAGGGGGCATTTTTTGTCTGTGATTCGAAGAAGTGAAGGGAAAACTTACGAAGCTAGAAAACAGAAGAAAAAAAAAAGACGAAAGCATCATGAAAGCAATGGGGGGAGGAGGGACATTACCCAGCTGAAAATTTTTGGAAAATTAGGTGGCTTGCGGGGGTAGAAAGAGTCGAGTCAAGTGATTTTTCAAGGCGAGTCAGCTTGAAATGGACCTGCGGAGAAAGTACGTCTAAGGACAAACCGGACTACCCGAGCTGTACCTCGACCAAGACAGAAACTAGAAGAAAGGATGACACGAAAGAAGGGTGAAAGTCAGAAGGCAGAATGGAGGCAAGGAAGGGGGGGAGCAGGAGAGACCAGCCCCAGGTAGAAAAACAAACAAAACCTCCCCCATATCCCACAGAAGGAACGAAACCATGGCAACCCTAATGCAATCAAACAATTTATTCCAAAACCAACACTTCCCCTGGCCCCACCCCTTTGCCCAACCCCACCCCCACTAACCCCACACCCGTACCTTACCCCAACCCCTTCACCAAAAACCCCCACTCCCACAGCAACCCGAGTAACAAACACACTGTACCCTCTGCCCCCACCCCCCCTCACAAAAATCCCCCCCCCCCACTGTATCCCTAATAGGTCTTCTGCCTCACCCCACCACTACAGTCCCCACCCCCATAGTAAACAAAGGGCCCTTCACTGGGGCACCTGCTCCCCCCAAAACCCCCCATTCTCCCAACCACAGTTATAGAAAAAAAGTTGAAGGTTTGGGACAAAATTTCGATGGAAAAAGAAAAAGGAAAGCCAGAATGACATTGTCTTACCCGAAGGTGTAGGGGGGGCCAAAAACGAAGGGGAAAGGAAGGTAAAGGACCCAGTGGGAGGAAAAAAACAATAGAAAGTATAAAGAAAACAATAGGAGAGAATGCCATGACCGATTTCGTAAATTTTCTGAAATAGAGGGGGTTTAAAGGGGGAAAAAAATGGACAGTCAAAGTCATCTTCAAGGCAGAATCTGCTCGAAACGGATTCATTCAGGAGAAAGCACGACTAAGAGACAAGCCAACATACCGGAGGGTGTACCTCGTCTGTGACGCATCAAAAGAAAAAAGGGTAGAAACTGAAAGAGGGAGCACAAAGATGCAAGGAGGAAAAAGAGGCAAAGTCAGAGATAAGCATGATATCCCAGACTCAGGAAGAAGAGCAAATACAACCTCTCTCACAACCAACTACAGAAGGACCTCAATGACGACAACCCCCAGTGCAACCACAACAAGCTAACCCAAAAGCCACACATTGTACCCTGCCCCCACCCCTTCATCACAAACTCCACCCCCACACCAACCAACCATAGTTCCCTCCCAGGGTTGCCGCTCCCCCAGCCCCAACGTTCTCCCCAGTCCACGTTTTAGAAAAGAAGTTGAAGGTTTAGTATACAAAGCAGAGGGAAATAAATAAATGTGTGGAGTGGCATTGAAAGAATAAAGGAGATGTCCCCAGACATCAAAGCAGTCACAGAAAAAAAACTCACCAGGATGATAACAGATGCAATCTTCCCACCCCGGATATCAGATCCTCAGGGAAAGATAGTGGGAGCAGAGAGGGAAGAGGATTTGCACTGCCACTAAAAACTGTTGGAGTTGATGAAATGGAAGGAATATGCGAAATGGAAGGAATGGACAAAATGGGTGAGAAGGACTACATAGCATGTACAATTCAGGCTTTAAGACATAACAGTGATTGCAGTGCTGTACAACCACCACAGAACTGCAGGAGGCCAAGAGAAGAGCACTGTAAACCTCATGCCTCAACTTATTAGGGACACTACCAAAGAGAGAGGTGAGGATGAACCACCAAGACTGACCCTGTATTTACCCTGAGTAGCTCAAACATAGAGGACATCCACATATGTAGGGCCCCCCAGAGCTAGTCCTGAGCTTTGAATACACACAAGGTAAAGCAGAAAGGGTAACAGAAGTTGGAAAGGGAAAAGCCAAACTACAAAAGGGGCGAAATACAAAGGCATGAGGAACTTCCCTGCAAGAGTTCATTTTGAAAGAGAATTGGTAGGAAAATTAGTAAACGAAATGATGGACTAAGTGCAGCGAAATGCAAGGAGGCAGAGGAGAGGTTTGTTCCCTAGGGCAACAGAAATAATGGGAAAACTAAAACAAGCCAGAGGTTTACCCAGTAGGTGTAGGGAGGCAAAAAACTAAGTGGGCTAGAGAAATGAAAAAGTACGAAGAAAAAAGGACCCAGGAAAATAAAGAGATAAGTCGAAGACCCAAAACGAGTAGCCCCAGATAAGGAGGAAGGCCCAGCGACAGAAAAAAAAACGACATAGAATTGAAAGTCAAGTCTGACCCGAAGCTGCTTTATAACCACATCACGAGATCAGGAGGAAGACAACAGCTAGGTACCAGGTACTCAGGCTTGACGAAGAAGATGGGGAAACTCACAAGAAATGACTAAAATGTATATGAGGAGCTCAACATGAGATTTTAGGAAGAATTTACAGTGGAGACAGGGAAAAGGATTCCAGGAAGTCAAAATAGGGGGTACACCAACAAAGGATATACCAACAAGCGCGGGAAAAAATGCAAACAACCGAGGGGGAGGTGAAGAAACTGCCAAGGACCCTTTATACCCCCAAAACGGGGGGACCAGAATCTCTCCATGGGTCCTGAGAGGGAGCAGAGAACTGGTGCATAAGAACTAAGAACATAAGAACGAAGAACACTGCAAAAGGCCCCCTGACCCAAGCAAGGGTCCGTGCCTCACCCCGGATTAGACCCAAGACCCCTTCCCCGGATTTTCCCAATGACCCCCCCCAGCCGGTTCCCACTCAAGGGTGGAGCACCCCACCCGACCCGGCACCCCAACTTGCAGGGGGAAACCCCACCCCCCCACACCCACTCTGTATTTTTCTAAAATATTTTTAAAAATACACAACGTTTTAGCTAATAAACGTACTCGGGAGTTTGTTCCATCATCCCAACTCTATTACCAAACCAGTGTTTCCTATACCTTCCTGAATCTGAATTTTTTTTTTAACTTAACCTTGATACGGTCCCGTCTGGTGGAAATTTTCAGCATGCTATTTTCATCCCCCTTTTTTTATTCGTTTTTCCCTTTACACACCCCGACATATCCCCCCCAATTCTACGCCTTTCGAGGAGTTGCAGATTTTGGGCCCCTCAGTCTATCCTCATTTTGAAGATTTCTGATACATGGGGATCATCATTGTCATCCCCTTTGTACTTTTTCCCGAAAATTTTTACCTTATGTAATCGGTGACCAGAAAAAGAGCACATATCAAAAGAGGCCCAACCCCAAAGGGTATATAAATTGAAGAACAAGTGAGGAATTCTATTTTTTTTATTATAGTATGAACCAAGAAAATTTTTAGCTTTATTGCGAAAACGAATGCACTGTTGCCTTGGTTTTTGGTACTGCTAAACAAGAA
>NW_026509957.1:0-14783 GCF_026875155.1 Cherax quadricarinatus | reverse complement strand
TTTTTTACCTGTAAACTGCTGGTAATTTTTACCTTAAACACTGCTGGTATTACCTAACACTGCGGTAATGTTTACCTGTAAACACTCCTGGCAATTTTTACCGTAACACTGCTGGTAATGTTACCTGCAACACGCTTTTAATGTTACCTGTAACACTGCTGGAATGTTTCCTGTAACACTGCCGAAATGTTACCTGTAACACTGCTGGAAAATGTTACTTGTAACACTGCTGGTAATGTTACCTGTAACCCTGCTGGTAACGTTACCTGTAACTCTGCTGGTAATGTTTCCTGTAACACTGCTGGTAATGTTACCTGTAACGCTACTGGTAATGTTACCTGTAACACTGCTGGTAATGTTACCTGTAACACTGTTGGTAATGTTACCTGTAACACTATTGGTAATGTTACCTGTAACACTACTGGTAATGTTACCTGTAACACTGCTGGTAATGTTACCTGTAACACTGCTGGTAATGTTACTTGTAACACTAATGGTAATGTTACCTGTAACACTGCTTGTAATGTTACCTGTAACCCTGCTGGTAACGTTACCTGTAACTCTGCTGGTAATGTTACCTGTAACACTACTGGTAATGTTACCTGTAACACTGCTGGTAATGTTACCTGTAACACTGCAGGTAATGTTACCTGTAACACTGCCCGTAATGTTACCTGTAACACTGCTGGTAATGTTACATCTAACACTGCTAGTAATGTTACCTGTAACACTACTGGTAATGTTGCCTGTAGCACTACTGGTAATGATACCTGTAACACTGCAGGTAATGTTACCTGTAACACTACTGGTAATGTTACCTGTAACACTACTGGTAATGTTACCTGTAACACTGCTGGTAATGTTACCTGCAAAACTGCTGGTAAAAAATCCTCTAAAACTGTTGGTAATGTTACCTGTAACACTACTGGTAATGTTACCTGTAACACTGCTGGTAATGTTACCTGTAACACTGCTGGTAATATTACCTGCAACACTGCTGGTAATGTTACCTGTTACACTGCTGGTAATGTTACCTGTAACACTGCTGGTAATGTTACCTGTAACACTACTGGTAATGTTACCTGTAACACTGCTGGTAATGTTACCTGTAACACTGCTGGTAATGTTACATCTAACACTGCTGGTAATGTTACCTGTAACGCTACTGGTAATGTTACCTGTAACACTGCTGGTAATGTTACCTGCAACACTGCTGGTAATGTTACCTCTAACACTGCTGGTAATATTTCCTGTAACATTACTGGTAACTTTACCTGTAACTCTGCTGGTAATGTTACCTGTAAATCTGCTGGTAATGTTACCTGTAACACTGCTGGTAATGTTACCTGTAACACTGCTGGTAATGTTACCTGTAACACTGCTAGTAATGTTACTTGCAACACTGCTGGTAATGTTGCCTGTAACACTGCTGGTAATGTTACCTCTAACACTGCTGGTAATGTTACCTCTAACACTGCTGGTAATGTTACCTGTAACACTGCTGGTAATGTTACCTGTAACTCTGCTGGTAATGTTACCTGTAACACTGTTGGTAATGTTATCTGTAACTGCTGGTAATGTTACCTGTAACTCTGCTGGTAATGTTAAGGGTAACTCTGCTGGCAATGTTACCTGTAACACTGCTGGTAATGTTACCTGTAACACTGCTGGCAATTTTACCTGTAACACTGCTGGTAATGTTACCTGTAACACTGCTGGTAATATTACCTGTAACTCTGCTGGTAATGTTACCTGTAAATCTGTTGGTAATGTTACCTGCAACACTGCTAGTAATGTTACCTGTATCACTGCTGGTAATGTTACCTGCAACACTGCTGGTAATGTTGCCTGTAACACTGCTGGTAATTTTACCTGTAACACTGCTGGTAATGTTACCTGTAACACTGCTGGTAATGTTACCTATAACACTGCTGGTAATGTTACCTACAACACTGCTGGTAATGTTACCTCGAACACTGCTGGTAATGTTGCCTCTAGCACATCTGGTAATGTTACCTGTAACACTGCTGGTAATGTTACCTGTAACTCTGCTGGTAATGTTACCTGCAACACTGCTGGTATTGTTACCCAAGTCTCCCAGGATGGGTCGACGACTTATTAAGTCTCCCAGGGTGGGTCGATGATCTATCAAGTCTCCCAGGAAGGGTCGATGACCTATCAAGTCTCCTAGGATGGGTCGACGACCTATCAAGTCTCCCATAAAGGGACGACGACCTATCGAGTCTCCCGGATGGGTCGATGACCTATCAAGTCTCCTAGGATGGGTCGACGCTATCAAGTCTCCCAGGAGGTGTCGATAACCTATCACCTCTGCCAGGATAGGTCACTAACCTGTGAACTTGGAGTCACGGTCTAGTACCAGTACAGTGTACTAGTTCTTGCTAGTAGATTTAAGTTTAGTTAGAAATCAGGGTAATGAGTGAAAATGGCAGAAAACTGAAATGTGATAGAATGGAGGGAAGTATAAAAGAATGGAGGAAATAGAAAAGTGAAGAAAGTGTGGAAGACCCAGAGAGAGAGAGAGAGAGAGAGAGTGAGGAGAACAAAGTTCGACGTGTTCACCTCTTGTATTTACACAGCGCGCGGGCACACACACACACACACACGCACACACGCATACCTCACACACACACACATGCACACACGCATACACACACACACACACACACACACACACACACACACACACACACACACACACACACACACGCACACACGCATACACACACACACACACACACACATCACACACACACACACACACACACACACACACACACACACACACACACTTTATATATATATATAATAATAATATTATAATAATATATATATATATATATATATATATATATATATATATATATATATATATGCAAGGAATTCGCAAGAGCAGGCGAAATATACACAAACACTGATCTCTGGCTGAAGGAGACTCGAACCTACGAACCTTGGAGCAAGATACGCAGTGCTTTTCCAATCTACCCACACTGGACCAATACCTAGGAGTCCAGCTTTAGCTAGACTTTGATCCAAGGCAGCCAGCTTTCAGGGAGTAGGCTTACAGCTTTCATCTCATCCCCTGCATGCATCAGCCTTACTAGAGATTTTTAGAAATTCAAGGAATTTGCAAGAGCAGGCGAAATAAAACACAAACACTGATCTCTGGCTGAAGGAGACTCAAACCCCAATCTACCCACACTGGACCAATTGATCCAGTGTGGGTAAGTTTGGGTTAAAGCACTGCGTACCTTGCTCCAAAGTTCGTAGGTTCGAGTCTCCTTCAGCCAGAGATCAGTGTTTGTGTATATTTCGCCTGTTCTTGCGAATTCCTTGCATTTTTAAAAAATCTCTAGTAAGGCTGATGCATGCAGGAGATGAGATGAAAAGCTGTTAAGCCTTCTCCCTAAAAGCTGGCTGCCTTGGATCAAAGTCTAGTGCAAGCTGGACTCCAAGGTATTGGTCCAGTGTGGGTAGATTGGTAAAGCACTGCGAACCGTGCTCCAACGTTCGTAGGTTCGAGTTTCCTTCAGCCATAGGTGACATGAAGCATTAATGACCCTCGTGTAGTAGATAGGTTATAAACCCCATAAATCAACCAATTAAAACGTAAAATAACTTTCCTCGTTCGAAGCTTGATCCCCTGAACTTCCTGGGTTACTAGGGTTCTTGATCCAACTAATTGGAACTTCCCCTCCCCTTCCATGGTTTTAAAACTACCGGAGATTATAATATTGAGGCAGACGTATGGGGAGTGGCCGCCATCCCTTGTGTTCTCACTCCTCCACTTTCTCTCCTTTTCCTCTTCTTCATTCTCCTCTTCCTCATCCTCTTTTTTTTCCTTCTCCTGTTCTTTCCCACTTTCGTAATATCGTCATGACCAGCTCCACTGTGGCAGCGTCTTCTAATAACCCTTCATTTCTTTCCAAGTCCTCTTTTTTCTCCTCCTCCTCCTCTTCTCCTTCTTTACAGCTCTCTCCCCTATTCTTTCATCTTTTCCCGTCTCCCCCACTTCTTCTCAATCCTAATTCTAAACCTAACCTAAACCTCTTCCTAATCCTCCCCCGTCCTTCACCGTCCACAAATCCTCACTACTTCGATATCAGCACACATACGGCGAGATTTTCTGGTCTCGACCACTTGTTATATTACTTCACGTCGGGTGACCAGGCGCCTTCAGGGCTGGTCGTTGCACGTCAGGAGGTAAACTAGATCCGGCTGGTCACTTCACGTTAGGCCCGCTAGACAGTTCGGGCTGGTTGCTTCACGTCATGCAGCTAGACTAGTTCGGGCTGGTTGCTTCACGTTAGGCAGCTAGACTATTCGGCCTGGTTGCTTCACGTCAGGCAGCTAGAAATAGTTCAGGCTGGTCACTTCACAACCCGGCGGCTAGACTAGTTCAGGCTGGTCACTTCACGTCAGGCGGCTAGACTATTTCCGGGTGGTCACTTCACGTCAGGGAGCTAGACTAGTTCAGGCGGTCACTTCGCGTCAGGCGGCTAGACTAGTTCAGGCTGGTCAAATTCACGTTAAGTAGGTAGACTACTTCGGGCTGGTTGCTTCAAGTCAGGCATCCAGAGAAAAAACAAAAAACCGTCAATTGTGCAATTCTTATGTGACAACGTTGTGAAACTGCCAGACGACACACCGGAAAAAGACAGAAAAGTAGAATTTGCAATAGCAGTCTCTCTCTCTCTCCTTCTCTCTCCTCTCTCTCTCGGTCTCTCTCTCTCTTCTCTCTCTCTCTCTCTCCTCTTTCTCTCTCTATCTCTCTCTCCTCTCCTCCTCTCTCTCTCTCTCTCTCCTCTTTTCCTAACTTTATGACAAGCTAAGAAACTGTTACCTACACAGCTCATTTGAAAGCATTTTTTATTGGTTATGAGACATACAAGTAGGGGAACAGGATGAAGTTGGAGCCATCTATGGGCCAGTATTTCATCTGATCAAACTGATTTTTTTCTCGTTGACATCATTATGCTGTACGAATGTGTTCCGTACTCAAGTTCATCCTGGGTTTATATGATTTTATGATGGGAGTGATGTTTCTGGAGAAGGGTAAGCCCGAGTGAAGTTGCTTGTTTTCTGACGTCTTGTGGCCATTAAAAGCTTGTTTCACGCTCGTCATCGAAAGTGGATCCAAGTGTGTACTTTGGCACATTGGCCTTGTACCCCCTAACTGTAAGGCCGACCCAACATCCCTCCTGTGTGAAAGGCTATGGCTGAAATGCCAGATCTATCCGGTTGGGTCCAGGCGAGAGACTGAGGACGTTAGGCTCTGTTCTCTACTCTGTCAAGCAGTCGCAGATGAGAGGGGGGGGGGGGGGCGGGGGCATGAAACCAGAAAGTGGAGCATACTCAAGGTGTGAGCGTACTTGTGCCTCGTAGCAGAATCTCGGCAACCCTACTGTCAAGGCATTGGCGAGATACGCGAGTGCTGTAAGCTTTCTGGCCTGCCTTGTTTGCAAGATTTACAAACAAGGTTCTTATATGGTTAGTTTGGAGGTCAAATTTCACCCAAGGATATCAACTTCTTCTCCAGGTGCCAACACCCTCCTTTCATCCTTTACTACTGCACCAGCATACTATCAGGTGCCTAGAGATGATTGATTTGCGTTTTCTCAGGTTGCAAATGTTACTTGTCATCTATTTCCATGCTGATATAGCTCTCAGCTGGTGTTGGGTTGTAGCTTAGAGAAGCTGGCATTCTTCTCTTGGATAAGTGAATGTCAGTGATACAGTTCGTCTGCATATCGCATGTGATTCTGGGATGAGATGAAGAAGGTCGTTGAAGTAGACATTTCGATAACAGGTCCCAGCAGCTTCTTGCGGAAACACTGGCCCCAATAGGATGTCTTGCTGATTCCGTTCCATTGAGAACTACACTTAGAGATTACCATGAAGGGTAATCACTGAGGAGATATAGCGTAGAGACTGCAATTCCAGTGCTTGAAGTTTTGCCTAAGAGGCCCTGGTGCCACACCCGAGTCGAAAGCGCAGCAATGTCCAGATGTACCACACAGGACTTTGGATTCATCCAGATGACTGGTGCCACTTAGATGGAGAGGTTTAATCAGATCAGCAGCAGGGATAACCTTCCTGAAGCCATATTGACGATCACAAAGTAGTGAGTGGGTGATCAATAAAAACTCTTCTTTTGTCTTGAGTAATTTTTGTCTGTCAAGGAATCCTTACCAGTGATTGACAGGTGACACTAGTCTGTAGTGTTGATTCTGCTCTTATTCTCTCCTTTTGTGAGACAGGGGAGGCGTGTACATTTGCCTCTTTCCATAGAGAGGGACATTTAACTTGTATCTAGGCAGTGCTTAAAGATGCGATGTTAGGGAGATGCTGCTAGCTGGTCTGCACATCTTCTCTGCAATCTGTGCTACAACTTGTCTGAGTGCTTTTCTTGGTCATGCGATTTAAGAAGGATAATGCACCTCCTCCTGCGCTTATTGTTCACCACTGACAGTTTTGTCACAGTCTTGCAAGCTTAGCCAATGGAAGTGGTCCCTTGCTGGATCAGGAACTTCATTTTGGTGAGCAATATTGTGTCATGCAAGAGGTTTGCCTTCTCTTGACTACTAGTAGAGGTGGTCCCCATCCTAGTTCGATTTAGAGGTGGCAATGAGTTCATCAAGGCAGATAACCTCTCTGTTCTGTCCGTGGTCCAGGGACCACCTGGTTTTCTTGGACGTCCTACCCTACCTGGATGCTAGCTTTCTTTTGTGTCCACCTCCCATTTTTAGCAATTGGCTCCAACATAGTGTTTGAAAAGCGCGTCAACCTTATACTCCTAGACATGGCTTGACTGTGCAAGTTCCAGTATAGGTCTGGTAAGATGTGTCTATGATATCCATTCGCCATGCTTGTTACTTAGCAAGTAGGCATGCCTCTCTAACGAAATGCCAAAACTCTAAGGCTGATCTGTAGGCTTCGTCAATAATGCCGGTGAGAATGTGTTTGTTGTCAGATTTATGCGATGTGTCCAGTGAAGGCTCTTTCACTTGGTTGTAACATCCCCGTGGAGAAGAGGCATTCCACATCGGTGGGTTGGCGATCTCAGTGCAAAGGGCTGGCCACTTTACCTCTTTTCCTATAGCCAAGCGTTGTGTGCAGTGTGGATCCTCACTTGCGTTCTGTTGGGGATCTAAGAGTTGTGGTAAAAACTGCCTTGTGGTCAGACGACTCCAACTTAGCCGGAGGGGTTTGGAAAAGTGGCTATGCGTTCTGCCAAGATCGCACTCACTACTGGGTCAAGGGAGGAGCCACGAGATGTGTGAGTCGGGAAATCACAACAAAGTTTCTCTGGTTCAAACTGACTGCAGAAGGTCATCAAAATAGCCCTCTGTATAAGGTCTTGTGGGTTTGAGGTTCACCAAACAGTGATGGATATGTTGACAGTTGTGTTGTAGCCAGAAGGGAGTCATATTTTCATTAAGGAAATAGATGATGGGGTCTGCTATGTTGCCATGAGGTCTGTACATTGCTCATACTTAGTACAGTATTGGTACTAGTGTTTAGTAACAGAGCTTGAAGTAATTCATTTCAAGATGTGTAGGGGGGTGGAGGAGGAGAGCACTTGATGCTAATGAAAGGGCTCTTGAACATAAGAATTAGAGTCAATCTGCGCACTTTTCTTCGTGTTCTAATCTAGATTTGCCTTTCCGATTCCCAGGGACTTGTTATCACTTTCAGAAGACTTATAACTAGTCTTCCTTCCAATAATAATAATAATAATAGAATTAGATAATAATATTGAGTAATAATTATTATTATTATTGATTATTATTATTATTAATATAATAAAATATTTTATTTAATAAAAATAATTAATTATAATAATAATAATAATAAGATTATAATATAATAATAATTGTTATTATTATTATGTATGATTTATTATTATTTATTATCTATTATTATGTTATTATTCATTATTATTATTATTTTTATTATGAGGGCAGTCGTAGGATGATGCCCACGCAACTTTAAATACTGAGCATAATGAGGAAAATTGGTGAAGTTTTTTTTTCTCTTTACATGTTTATTCGCTGGTGCGTCGAGTCTGACATATCTCAGCGTGACACCTGGAGGAGAATAAGACAGTAAAACATCGTGGAGAAAATGCGAAGTTGCTTCCAGAAAAATAAGATGCAGTAATTGAAAGTGAGAGGCGCTGAATGGTTTTCGCCAAATAATGGCTATATTTCCGTCCAACATATGCTCATTTTCTTTAATGTTTCGTTGATCGGATCGGATTGTCAGAAACAGGTAGCAGTCTACACGCCTTGTAAAATTTTGGGTTACATCCAGCCGAATACTGACATTCTTGCTTGGTAATGTCGCCAGCATCCCGAAACCGAATTCTTCTGTATCACGGTCCCGATTCGTAAGCGCAATCTTTACGAAAAATTTAAAGATGCCATATACATGGTGTGTGAATGATAGGGATGAAAGAAGATGGGTGTAATTCAGTCCATTTGTTTGTTACGAAGCGATCCTAGTGTAAAGCAAGCCGAAGAATTGTTGGATTAAGCAACTACAGAGTGCGAAACTAAGTTTACTGGACGAGAGGTGGAAATGTACGCTTACTGAGGCCAGAAGTTAGGAAGAGGTGGCGTGTTTTATCTGCCTATTACTAACACAAAACCTGAAGTGTAGAAAAGCCAGGTGAGATGAAGCATACTGTCAAAACAATCAGTGACAAATGAATTAGTGGTTACAATTGCTATGATATCACTCATTGGATTACTCCTTCATGTATAAAGTTTACTATGTTTAGACAAGATGGTTGTACCCAGATGTAGAAATGGTAGATTAGAATATAACTTTGGCATATATATGGTCTAGCTATAGGAATTAATATTAGGGAGAGGAAGCTAGAAATAATGAATAAATGATTGTTTATTAGGAATGCAGTTAGAAGCCCAGAGAGTAGATCTTTATAAACCCACTTGACAACATTGGAACGAGATAACATATGTTTATGCGAGCACTTGCAATGTGTGTACAGGCGCTGACTGATGTTGCTTTAGTGGCCAAGCTTAGGTGCTTGGTTAACAAGTTATTCTCTGGCAATTTGGGAGACCACACATGGGATCTAAACTAAATGAAAATTATGATATGGATCAGGCATATGGTCACTGTTCATGAACACTATGTGCTTAATTGTACATTTTATTGAGGAATAAGAGTATAGACAGTATAATAACCTAAGTGACATGGTTTAAGATATCTTATTAATGAAAAAAAAAGAATTAGATTCCAGATATACTGAACGCATATTCCATAAATTTGCATTGTAACATGATAGGTGAACTGTAGATATATAACCATATGTACACTTTGTTTAACCCTTTTGGGGCTTAGTTCTAGGTCCTTTTGTGATATCCATATGCGCTACTTGCTCTACCGTCTCTCAGGTTGGATATAGGGATTGCTGTTACGATAAAAACGCGATTCTATAAAAGTTAGAGTTCTCTAATAAGTGCAAATAGACTAGAAAGACACTGTACCCTTCTAGCATCAGCCTGTTACTTGGTGTTTTCGTAACAATTAGTCTGTATCACTGGTCCATTTATCCATTAGGAATTCTAGTATGATTCAATATGGTGTGCTTCAGGTATTACAATCTTGGTAGGCTGTCTTATATACTAGAGAAATTAAAATTTTAGAATAAATTTATTGTAAGTATGATCTAGAGGTATATGATCATTATATTTAATTTAAAATTCATCAATTCAAACAATTTAATAATAGAATCAAAAATAATGATTATCCACTTCTCTCGTTTACAGTATTTCATTGTGATGAAAGCACATATCTCATCTTATAATTCTTAAGTTCCGTCTGGTACATTAACATTTTAATAGAGATATTTACGCAAATTTGTACAAGTAAGTGTGTGAATGTGTGTAAGTGTTCTAAGTAGCTTCGCTATTTGTTTCTCACGAGCTCAAACTAGACATTAAAACAAGTGACTGGACAAATTCCTCAAATAAAATAACTTCTTGTACCAACTGGTCAATGTCACGAACAGTTTGCTTGAACAATAAAATAAGATGTTAAGCCCAATAGCAATATAACAAGATACTGCGACAGAATCAGGAACATGGGAGATATATATAACGACACTTAAGTAGGGGGACCATAGCTAGATTCTCCAGCAAGAAGTCACACATCTCCCTATAATACTGCAATCTAAGTTTTCAGCATGAGTAAAATCCCCAACTGTGATAATGTACAAGTTACAGTACAAGCTTAGCGTAGAAGCTAAAAGACTCAGTGAACTGAGGATTGTTCTGTAAGTGTATATGCGACACACAACTCAGTACAAGCGTCGAAAATCACTAATGTATATACTTATGTTCTCGTGAACAGAGTTCTACAAGAATAACAAGAATACATGAGGACAGACAATTCTGTCCAGTACCACCAGAGAGTTGTAGACCAGGACTGATTACTTCAGGTCGAGGTTGGTGAGGACACCCCCCCCCCTCGATCACAGTTGATAGTCTCCGGGGGACAGCTGCAGCGCAGATACAGAAGCCGCAGTCTAACGAGCAAAGAGCTGTAATTACAGAAGGTAAGACAATCAAGACTTGAACCTGAGCATAGTATGTTCATTACTACCTTACAACATGACTAATCAAATAATAATTAAAGTCATTATTATTTATCGATTAGCTATTATCGCACATTACAAGCAATATAAATTATATGAAAAGGTAAATAATTATATATATATATATATTATATATATATATATATAATATATATATATAATATATATATATAATATATATATATATATAAATATATATATATATATTATATATATATTATATATACATATATATATATATATATTAATCATTGCAACCCATTCAGGGGTTGCAACAGGTGCACAATAAATTAGTCACTTCGGTGGTAAAATCTAAAAAAAACACAGAAGGTAACTGACACCAAATCGTAATGACACGATTGCAAACAAACCATACCACGGGTGGGGTTAGAACCCGCGATCAGAGAGTCTCAAAACTCCAGACCGTCGCGTTAGCCACTGGGACAGCTAGCCACAATAAGATTCATCCAGCTAGGTATACCTAGTCGAGTTCTGAGACTCTCTGATCGCGGGTTCTAACCCAGCCTGTGGTATGGTTTTTTTTACAGAAGGTAATTTGGTAATTTCAAGACAATAGATATTATGATGAATAAGACACATGTTGAAGACCTGGGCATCTTTATTTATGAAAACTTTTCGAAATTATAAAAATTAATCACCAGAGACAGTTGAAGAAGAAGAGATTTGACTTAGAGGTGTTCAGTCCCTCAACCTTGATTAAACCAAAATAAGTGTATGAACGTGGTGGCCTGTTTACTGGAACCAGAAGATGCAGCAGGTGAAGACATAGTCACAGGTAGAGTTGTAAAATTGCAGATTTTTTTCCACCAACCCCCTCCCCCCCCAAAAAAAAAAATCACTAGCCACTGCCTCCTTCCATATTTCAGACTGACTATGATTCTTCACCTTCGCCTGTAGAGGGAGCGTCTCTCTAGTTTACATCTTCTCTTCTTTTTCTTAGGGGAATGTGCCAAAGCTTCAGTGTGTCTTGCGATGGCGCAGTGTAGAAGTCAGGAGCACCTCAGTATGTCACTGCTGGAAGTAAAGAAGTCAGCCAGAAACTAAACCATCGTTATTTATTCCATCAAGAGTATTTTATTTTAATGACGACGAAAAGCACTAAAGCCGTAGAGGTCACCTAGCGCCTGGGGAGTGAGGAGGTATTTACTTCTGGCGAAAGTGGAGGATAACTCAAGCTCCTTGGATCAAGAACTCCTCACCAGCATCAAGACATCAAAATATCATTAATAGTGGTACAAGTGATGGTAGAAGTAATAGTAAAGGTAATAGTAATAGAGGTAATAGTAGTAGTAATAGTTATTGTTGTACTAGAAGTAGGTGAATAAGTATTGGTAACAAGAGCAGCAGTAACGACAATATCAAAATCATTAAAAAAGAGAGAAATAAAACATAACATTCTGGCAGGAAGAAAATATCGTGAGAGAAGCCAAAAATAACACACACAAAAATTGTAACAAAAACATTGAGAAAAAAAAGTGAACCTTAAAAAACATTGAAACAGAGTTGAACGAAGCCAAGGAAGAGAGACAGCAGGAGGGGGGAAAAAACTCCAGGGAAGGGTGAGAAGAGTGAGAGAGGGAGAGAAAGAAAGAGAGAGAGAGGAGAGAGAAGAGGGGGAGAGGGGGGGGAGAGATGAGGATGATACATTCACGTTGCTGCTCTGACCTTACTGATGACCCATAACAAGAACTTGAAATATTCAAGCCTGACTTCCACCTTCCCTCCCCCATCACCCTCTCCAATCCACTTCCCACCCCTCCACCCCAGTTCCATCCCAGCTTCCCCTCTCCAACCCCCACCCCAGCACGCTCCCCGCCTCCGATACAACCGATTCAAATCCTAGCAAACAAAAAAAAATTAAGATGTCAGCAGAAATATTTAGAACATGGTAGTGAAAGGTTTTAACTCTCCATTTAACAACTAAAATTTCCATAGTCGTGCATACATGTGAAAAGTTCTCAAGAGACCCGCACCAATAAATAAATTTATCCATAAAACATAGGTTGGTTGAAAATTAAATATTACTTGAGCTTCTAAAAGAAAACGAAATATATTTTATTTTAATTAATTTGCTTTTCCGAGGTTGTGGGTCCTCATGACTTGCACTCGAGGTGGACCCCATTACACACCTTAATAAAGAACAAAACGGTACAATACCGTGACTGGAACAGAGATCGACACCATGCCTAGCCCTTCTAGGGTAGGGTAGGTGCCTGAGCCCGAGCCTTTAGCTCATAAGACTGTCATTCCCATTTGCCCCCTTGGTGCGGGGATGGCAGACCAGAGAGGCCTAGCTTGTGGCTAGGCCTGGGGACAGTTGGTCCCAAAGATGAGGAGGTACTTGTGCCTCCTCCCATGGGAGACTTAGGTCTCAGACACTCCCTAAAGAGGGAGCCAAGGCCGGGACACCACTTGGAAAAGGCCCGGGCCGGGAGAATCCCGGCTAATCTTTAACTAACTAACTAACGTGACTGGAAAAGTACACAGATATCCCGTACATAGAAGATAGATGTTTATAACGACGTTTCGGTCCGACTTGGATCATTAATAAGTCACACTGTGTAATTTGTAAACGATCCAACGACCGAAAAGTCGTCAGAAGCTTCTCCATCCATTGTGCGGGATATTTGTGTATACATCTTAATATGCAATATAACCACAATGAAGAGTATTCCTTGATACAGTAAGAGTTCACGAAAATAATCCTTGGTTATGCATATTTGTTATATATATATTATATATATTATATATATATATATATATATATATATATATATTAAAATATATATATATATAAATATATAAATATATATATATATATATATATGTATATATATAATATTATGTATAATATATATATTATATATATATATATTATATATATATATTATATATATATAATATATATATATATATATATATATATATATATATATGTCGTGCCGAATAGGCAGAACTTGCGATCTTGGCTTAAATAGCAACGCTCATCTTGCCATATAGGACAAGTGAAAATTTGTGTATGCAATAATTTCGCCAAAATCATTCTGAACCTAACGAAAAAAATATATTTGATTGTGTTTGTTTAGCACTAAATTATTGTAAACGTTATTAAAATATATTTAGTTGGGTTAGGCTAAAATAAATTGCTCTTGCTTTAATAAGGTTAGGTAAATTTTCTAAGATTCTTTTGGTGCAAAATTAAAAATTTTTACATTAACATTAATGAAAAAAATATATCTTTAAACGTATAAGAGAAATTTTTAGAAAGGACTTAATTTTAAATGAGTTCTTGCTAATTGACCAGTTTTACATATCGGCAACGACAATATATATATATATATAATATATATATATATATATATATATATATATATATATATATATATATATATATATATATATATATATATATATATATATATATATATATATATATATAGGGAGTTAGTAGATGGGAGATGGAGTTTTGGGTAGATGGCGAGAGTATTTTGAGGAACTTTTAAATATCGACGAAGGGAGGCGTTAATTTCATGCACTGGCCAGGGAGGGACACAATCTTTTAGGAGTGAAGAAGAACAGGATGTGAGTGTGGCGGAGGTACGTGAGGCATTACGTAGAATAAAAGGTGGTAAAGCAGCTGGAACTGACGGGATCATGGCAGAAATGTTTAAAAGCAAGGGGGGATATAGTGTTGGAATGGTTGGTGTTTTTGTTTAATAAATGTATTAAAGAGGGGAAGGTACCTAGGGATTGGCAGAGAGCATGTATAGTCCCTTTATATTAAGGGAAGGGGGACAAAAGAGATTGTAAAAATTATAGAGGAATAAGTTTACTGAGTATACCAGGAAAAGTGTACATTAGGGTTTATAATGGAAAGAATTAGAGGTAAGACAGAATGTAGGATTGCGGATGAGCAAGGAGGTTTCAGAGTGGGTAGGGAATGTGTAAATCAAGTGTTTACATTGAAGCATATATGTGAACAGTATTTAGATAAAGGTAGGGAAGATTTTATTGCATTTATGGATTTAGAAAAGGCATATGATAGAGTGGATAGGGAGCAATGTGGGGAGATTTGAAGTTATGGGAAAAGGGGGTAGTTTCAAATGCTGTAAAA
>NW_026509956.1:0-14778 GCF_026875155.1 Cherax quadricarinatus | reverse complement strand
AGCTAACCTTAGACGCCATCGTCAATGAGAGCCAACTAGTTAACGAAAGAGTAAACGAGAGAATGAATGAGATACAGAGTTGAGACAATGTAAGAACACAAACTGAACAGGTAGTGAGCGATCACTTGGTCAGGCGAAATAAATGCGTATTAATATGTGTCTACTTTCAGTTCATTCGCGTACGTTTGTAAGAGTTTGTAAAACATTTACCTTAATATTTTTTTATTATAATAATAATTACCTCACAATACAAATATTACTCTTACATTGTGTACAAGTTGTACAAGTTAGTTCAGAATAAACAAACAGCAACACACCATTTTTAGAGTGAATGAAGAAAATAATATTAATAATAATAATAATAATAATAATAATAATAATAATAATAATAATAATAATAATATTATTATTATTATTATTTATTATAAAAAGCACTAAACCCACAAGGGTCGTAAATTGCTATATATAGAGTAAAGGCATACGAAAAGAATATTTTTCTACAGTTATCCTCCAGTTTAACTAGAGAAAACGTAATTCTTCCGACACTACCTACACAGCTGCTTTGTAAACAAATCTCATATTTGCGTCAATTTTTATTCTATGAAAGTATGTATCATGTTTATATGCTATGTAACGGGTTTCATATATAATTTTGAGGAACATATCATAGATGGATTAATGAAAATGCCTATAATAATGTAAAATAAGACATTTAGTGTGCCCAAGAGTGATTATTATTACGTAGTATTGGCGTCATGAGCAGAGAGAGACTTAGCGATTTTAATGTGTACCTGCACACCAGCACAGTGTGTAAGTATATTTAGGTACAGGTACAAATAAGTATAATTATCAGAGTACATATAAAATATGCAGCAACTTTAAAATACTTGAAATTTTGGAAAATTTCCTGACATAATAGATGTGGTCACAGAGAATGTAAACAAACCGGGTGGGGGGCGCCGCATTTGAAAGACCGCTTGCTGTATAGCAAATTTTGGTCATAATTTGACATCGCCGTATTAGCGGAACGCCGTAAGGCAAAACGCCGTAAAGCGGGGCCCTACTGTATGTGCAAATGATGCAAACTCTTCCACCCAACCAATCACAGTAGGAGTCCCACAAGGAAGTGTCCTTGGACCACTCTTCTTTCTCATCTACATCAATGATCTACTGAATGCATCACAGCTACTCAAACCCATATTATTTGCAGATGACACTACATATGTCTTTTCCTACCCAAACCCAGTCATACTAGCAAACACAGTCAATGCTGAATTACAGAAAATATCTGCCTGGATGATGACTAATAAACTTACCCTGAACACTGATGAAAACTATTTCATTCAGTTTGGAAACAAAGCTGCAAATGATCCAATTAACATAATGCTAAATGGATCATCAGTCACAGGACTCACAGAGGGAAAATTCCTCGGTATCCACCTTGACAGTAGCCTTAAGTTCTGGACACATACAACAAATTACCAAGAAAATCTCCAAGACTGTAGGCATACTATCAAAGATAAGGTACTACATTCCACAATCAGCTCTCCTGGCACTGTACCATTCAATCATATACCCTTATCTTATATATGGAATTTGTGCATGGGGATCAACAACATCCAATCACCTAAAACCCCTAATAGCCCAGTAAGACACAGCAGTAAGAATGATAACAAATTCCCACTCCTGCCAGCATACTCCACCAATTTTCAAAAGTCTGAATCTGCTCACCATTAAGAACATCCATGCTTATTCATGTGCCTACTACATACACAGAACAATACACGCAAATATAAACCCTCCATTCAAACTTCTCACCAACTTAAACAGGACACATGACCACAACACAAGACACAGATCTCTTTTTGATATACCTCATGTCCATATCACACTGTGTAAAAACTCTATGCACATAAAGGGCCCCAAAATATGGAATTCATTACCAGAAGATATTAAAGTAACCCAGTCTGAAAATCAAGTTAAGACTTCTCAAAAGCCACTTAATCACCCTAGACTAAATGCTAAATACTCAGTACACATATACTCACTTATGTACTCCCACATCATAATTTCAACAATCACTTTGAGCCTTTTATCCATTGTTGACAGGAATGTAATTGAATCATTGTTTTTACAAAAAGCATTTTTGAATATAAGAATATATCTTTTGTCTTATACAAATTTTGATTCATTTATAATTAATAATCTACTGTACAACTATAAAATAATTACTATCCTACTGTACAACTATGATATAATCCTTAGTGTTAAGTAGTCAGTAAGCCAATAATAATGTTAAGTTGGCCCATAATGCCTAGGCATAATAGAGGCTCTCTTTGCATTGCAATCCACTGTTGTAAATACAAAATCTCAATGTACTGTTTGCAAAAACATAAAATAAATAAATAAGTAAATAAATAAGTGTGATGGTGGAGGTGGCCAAAGCCTCCACCGCCACCAACACGGCTTCTCTCAGTGGCAGCCCTTAAACCCAACAACAACACTTACACCATTTACTCCTCTCATACATTATGACATATTTTATTCATTCTAGAGTATATATCATGTTTCTATGTTATTAATATTGTTTATAATATCATATTAGATGAATTGTGATATATAAATAAGCAGTAGAGATGATATTAGCGTCATATTGAAGCATAATAAACTCGCCTTCCTCTTGCCTCCTACCTACCTCCTACACTGTTGCAACCCCTGAATGGGTTGCAATGTATATTATGTATATTATGATTATGAATATAATGTATATTATCTTTTCATATAATTTTATATTGCTTATATTTGCGATAATAGCTAAATCGTAAATGTATTGCTTTATATTGTTATTTGACTTAGCTTCCTTTTGTTAGGTAGGATGTAACATATTATGTGCTCAGTTCAAGTCTTGATTGTCTACCTACTGTAATTATCGCTCTTTGCTGTTACTCTGCCGGCTTCTTGCTGGGCAGCGACCCACGGAGCTATCACGTGATTGAGGGGGGGTGTCCTCACCTCGCCTGAAGTATTCAGTCTGGTCTAGACTCTCTTAGTGGCTGGACAGATTGTCTGTCTCATTATTCTTGTTAGTTCTGTAGAACTCTGTTCACAGAACATTGTAAAGACTTAGTGATTTTCGATGTTGTACTGAGGTTGTGTGTCTCATAGACACTCGAAACAACTCAGGTCCTGAGCTGTAGCTTCTGACCTAACTTGTACTGGTATCTGTGTATTATCACAGTCGGGGATTTTCTTATGCTGAACTTAGATTCAGTAATATGGGAGTTTGGTGACTTTTGTGGAGGATCTGCTGATGGTCCCTACTTAGTGTCGTTATATTATCTCCTTGTTCCTAATTCTGTGTCGCAGTTGCTTGTTATATTGCTATTGGGCTTAGCATTCCTTTTATTGTTCAAGTAGACTGTTCTGACTGCCAGTTGGTCAAGAAGTTAGTTTATTTGAGGACTTTGTCAGTCACTTGTTTAAGTCTAGTCGAGTCATGAGACATAGCGAACTACTTAGAGCACTTACACACATACACACTTACTTGTACATATTTGTAATATCTTATTAAATATTAATGTACCAGACGGTACTTAAGAATTATAAATGTGATATGTGCTTTCAGCACAATACTATTGTATACGAGAGAAGTGATTATTATTAATTTGTTGATTACTGTGATTAATTTAATTTAATTTAATTTGATAATATACCTCTAGACTTAATAAATTTATTAAATTTTAATTTCTCTAGTTAGTAGCCTACCAGTTGTAATCCTGAAGCACTATTGAATCATACTGAATTCTAATGGATAATTGGACAAGGATACTGACTACTTGTTATGAAAACCCAGTAACAGGCTGGATGCTAGAAGGGCAGTCCTTTCTAGTATTCACTGGAGATCTCTAAGCTTTTAGAATCGCGTTTTTTGTAACATACACCAACAAGAATCAATAAAGGTTAAGTGTGAAGTTAAATGTTCATTTATCCATGTTATTAGTGCTTTATTTATTTGTCATTGTTTTCTGTATGCAAATCTATATTTAATTTTTCAAACTCAAATTCAAAGTTTATTCTCTATAAGGATTATAATGCTGAGTTTACAGAATTTGGTTATTGTATTGTTTACATGTAGTAAAATAATAATTACAGAGTGTACCACTAGAACACCTAGCATGGCTAGGCATTTTGGGCAGATTTAAATTAAATCTTAAGTTTAAAATATTACAAAATTATGAGGTAAGTTGGTATTATGGCTAAGTGACTAAATACTACAGTGGACCCCCGCATAACGATTACCTCCGAATGTGACCAATTATGTAAGTGTATTTATGTAAGTGCGTTTGTACGTGTATGTTTGGGGGTCTGAAATGGACTAATCTACTTCACAATATTTCTTATAGGAACAAATTCGGTCAGTACTGGCACCTGAACATACTTCTGGAGTGAAAAAATATCGTTAATCGGGGGTCCACTGTAGTTTGTGAGTTTAGCAATGTGAATGTTTTTGTTTTGGCACTATACATAGTTTCAGTATTGGAGTATAACAGGCCAACTTATGACTAGTTAAGATTCATTATTTTGAGATTGAGATTGATATTTCTGTTTATGGTCAAATGGGTGAGTGAGTGTAAGTGTTAACCACAAGGTGGTATTCGTGTAATTAGTTGACAGGGTGTATCAGGGAGATAAGATGTTTTCTGATGGTAGTTTTGAAGGTGATGAATGTGTCTGCAGTTTTAGAATTTTCAGGTAGGGTGTTCCAGATTTTAGGGCCTTTGACATACATTGAATTTTTGTAAAGGTTTAGTCGGACACGGGGAATGTCATAGAGATGTTTGTATCTGGTATTGTGCCTGTGGGTTCTGTCGCAACTATCAAGAAAGCGTTTTAGGTCAAGGTTAATATTGGAATTTAAGGTCCTGTAGATGTAGACTGCACAGTAGTAAGTGTGGATGTACTGAACAGGGAGTAAGTTTAGATCTATGAAGAGTGGGGGGGGGGGGGGGGTGTTGCCAGGGATGGGATTTAGTGATTATTCTTACTGCGGCTTTTTGTTGGGTTATTATTGGCTTTAGGTGTGTTGCTGCAGTTGAACCCCAAGCACATATAGCATAGGTGAGGTATGGATATATAAGTGAATGGTATAGTGTGAGAAGGGCAGTTTGCGGCACGTAGTATCGTATCTTGGAGAGGATCCCAACCGTTTTGGATACTTTTTTGGTTATGTGTTGGCTGTCTGAAACATTAATTGGGTTTCCATTATTTCTTATGGAGAAAATATTCGCCAATCGTGAATTTCGCCAGTCGGCAGACTCTCTGGAACGGATTAATCACGAAACTCGGGGGTCCACTGTATTGCTTTAGGATTGCAACTGATAGGATACTAACTAAAGAAATAAAAATTGAGATGTTTATTAACAAAGATGTCTAGGTGGACAAAATAAGAACATAAAGAAGGAACACTGCAGCAGGCCTACTGACCCATGTGAAGCAGGTCCATGTTACTCCCCGGCTTAGATCAGTGACCCATCTAGTCAGATCAGTTCCATTTAAGGAAGGAGCACAGCTTAAGACCTAGTAGCACAAGCTAGTCAGGCCCCACTCACACCCACCCATACTCACTCATGTATTTATCTAACCTATTTTTAAAACTACACAACATCTTAGCTTTTATGACGGTACTCGGAAGTTTGTTCCACTCATCTACAACTCTATTACCAAACCAGTGCTTTCCTATATCCTTCATGAAACTGAATTTTTCCAACTTAAAACCATTGCTGCGAGTCCTGTCTTGGCTGGATATTTTCAGCATGCTATTTACATCCTCTTTATTTATTCCTGTTTTCCATTTATACAGTGGACCCCCGCATAGCGAACTTAATCCGTGCAAGAGGGCTGGCTGTTATGCGAAATGTTCGCTATGCGAATGAATTTTCCCCATAAGAAATAATGGAAATAAAATTAATCCGTGCAAGACACCCAAAAGTATGAAAAAAAATTTTTTTTACCACAAAAAAATGTTAATTTTAGTACACACAAACTGAAAAAGGCATGCACAATTACATGACACTTACTTTTATTGAAGATCTGGTGATGATTGATGGGATGGGAGGAGGGGGAGAGAGAGTGTTAGTGTTTAGAAGGGGAATCCCCTTCCTTTGGGACTTGAGGTAGCAAGTCCTTTTCTGGGGTTACTTCCCTTTCTTTAATGCCACAAACCCAGCTTCAGAGTCACTGGATTTCTTTCGCACAAATATTTCCATAGGGCCGTACCTTCTTTCCCTTTATGATTTGTCTAAAGTGGTTCAAACAGTGTCATTGTAACAGTCACCAGCCGGCTTGCAATAGCTGTGGGGGGATTTATCAAAAAGGTTTGCACTTCAAGCCATTTTGCACACATTCCTTAATCTTTGAAGTAGGAAATTCCTTCAATTTCTCTCCCCCCTCCTTTGAACCATTCCCCCAGGTTGGCCTCTTGTTTTAAAGTTATCTATCACTCATCGTGGTTAGTTTCTTCTTGTCCTCTCCACCAACTTTCCACATCCTCCCCCAACCCCAAACCCCCCAAGGACCCCCCCAATTCCACAATTGATTTCCTCAACGGGCATAATCATCTCGGGTTAGCCTCAAACCCTTCAAAACCCCTTTTGTCTACACTTCTGGCCACAGTTTTTTCCCAAGCAGATTTAAAGGGTTCTTTTGTCCTCCCCCAAGCCTTACCTAAAGGTTTACAAAATTGGGATATTAAAGTGACCCTTCCAAAACTCTTTGGTCAATCGAGTGTCTTGGTAAATTCAAACACTTTTGAACAGGCTTTTGTGTACAGTTTCTTGAAGTTGGAATGACCTGCTGGTCCCAGGGGCTGCAGGAGGGGAGTGGTATTGGGGGCAAAAATTTCCCCTTTAATAAAAAGCCATGCCCCATAAAGTCGCTTGCACGTCTGTAGGATGACCAGGGGATTGTCAACACCAGGGGGCATTTAAAGGTCAATTTTTTTCAGTTAGGTAATCTTTCAATTGGGGGCAAATAGGGTGAAACCCAGTTATAAAAAAATTTTTTTGTCCCCCCTGCCTTATGTTTCCCCCTCCAAGCACCAAAATTTTACCCTTGGGATTTTTTTTTTGTGAACGCTCGGGGAGTTTCAGAGGATACACAAATAAAGGAAACTTTGCAATCCCACTAGCTTTGGGCACACATCAAAAGAAAGCCTGTTTTTCTGGGCTTATGCCGGGGGAGTGCCTTTTCCCCCTGAGTAATGTAGGTCCTCTTGGCTTTTTTTCCCGAACAGGCCTGTTTAAACACAATTAAACACTTTTCAGGTTTTAGTCCTTCAGTTTATGAATCCTTGAATTCATGCACATTTTTTCAGCCCCTTTGTGGGCCGAACTGGGAGCCTCACCAGCCCATCACACTATGGGTGCCTACGCTTTTTTAAATCTTCAAACCAACCTTTTGCTGGCCTTAAAATTTACCACATCATCATATTTTTAGGCATTTTTTTTAATTAAATCGTCATGCAATTCCTAGCCTTTTCCAATGATCCTTGAAGACGCTATTCCTGCTAGCTGTTTTTCATTTTTCCACACCAATAAATCTTCAAACTCCATCCTTTCGATCTTTGTTTCCCAAAAACAGTTAAACCTTTGGCAACAACGCTTCCTTGATTGCCGTTTTCTTGCCCACAATAGAAGAGAGGTTTTATTTTGGTTTCTTTTAAAACCTACCAGGTGGTGATACGTACTCCCCTTTAACTTATCAATGATCTCTTTCTTTATTTCAAAAGGAAACCTAAAACCCCTTTTTGCTGTAGGGTTGGAACTAGAAGCTTTCTTGGGGCCCAAAATCACTTATTTTCCAGAAACACCCCCGAAAACACTGTAATAATACAAATATTCCCCAGTGTATGCTTGAAGTTCGCGGAGGCGGCTGGTAAACAAGGCACAGGCGGCACATGTGAGGCTGGGAGGGCGCACATTGGGGCGCGTTTGGACGAAGGCCGCTGAGGGGTTTTTGTCCACATGGGGGGGCAAAATTTTAGCGAACAAAGCGTCCGCTAGCGGGTTGTCCGTATTTCAAAGGGGTCCGATGCGGGGGTCCACTGTATACCTCAATCATACTCCCCTAATTTTATGCCTTTCAGAGGTGCAATTCGGGCCTCGTCTATCTTATGGAAAGATTTCTGATACTGGGATCAAATTTGTCATCCTCCCCTGAAAATTTTTCCCGTGCATTTACAGTGGGACCCGAATTTCCCAAATGTCCCAATCGACCAATTACTTCCCAGCTCCGACTAACCCATACGAAATCTCCCTTATTATCAACACACTAAAAAAAAGGCAGGGATTTAAATTTCCTTTTCCACCCTTTATATACAAAAAGTGTCACAAGTCTATCACAAAACATTGCAACACTCTTTAACAAATCCATGAATCCCACCTTCCCTACAGCTCCAAAATGAAGGGGGACCCCAATCCTAAACGAGGAGACCAAACGAGTTAATAACTATGGCCAAATCCAATTTACACCCATCTCTAAAAACTTCGAAAAATTAATTCATAAAAGAATCTATCCCACCTCACTCCCCCAAAAAATTCTCAACCCCTGCCAATTTGGATTCAGGCCCAAAAAAAAACTAATGATGCTATTATACAATGCTAGAACATATATACCTGCAATAGAGAAAAAGAAGTCCCACTGGGGATCTTCATTGACTTACGTAAAGCTTTTGATACAGTTGACCATGACTTGCTCCACGTAAAATTGTCACACTATGGTATTAGAGGGCACTCCCTCAACTACCTCAAGTCATACCTCAGCAACAGAAGCCAATATGTGTATGCAAATGGGGCAAGCTCTTCCGCTCAACCAATTACAGTTGGTGTCCCACAGGGAAGTGTCCTTGGCCTCTTCTCTTTCTCCTATACATAAATGATCTACCAAATGCTTCGCAATTACTCAAACCCACACTTTTTGCAGATGACACTACATACGTCTTCTCTCACCCGAGCCCAGTCATGCTAGCCAATACTGTAAACGACCGAATTACAGAAAATATTACCTGGATGAGGACTAACAAACTTACACTAAACATTGACAAAACCTACTTCATTCAGTTTGGTAACAGAGCTACAGATGTACTCTTACATAACGATAAACAGATCACCTATCACAAAGCTAACAGAGGGAAAATTCTTAGGAATCCACCTTGATAATAGACTCAAATTTCATACACATATACAACAAATTTCTAAGAAAATTCCAAGACTGTAGGCATACTATCGAAGATATGGTACTATGTTCACAGTCAGCCCTCCTGGCCCTTATCACTCTCTTATTTACCCCTATCTCACCTATGGAATTTGTGCATGGGGCTCAACAACAATTAACCATCTCAGACCACTAATTACCCAACAAAAGGCTGCAGTTAGAATGATAACAAATTCTCACTACAGGCAGCACACTCACCAATATTCAAAACACTCAACCTACTCACCATACAAAACATCCATACTTATCACTGCACCTATTACATACATAGAACACTTAATCTGATATTAACCTCCCTCAAACATCTCCTTGCCAACCTCAACAGAACACATGACCATAACACAAGGCACAGAACCTCTTTGATGTTCCTCGTGTCCATCTCACGCTATGCAAAAACTCAATGCACTAAAAGGCCCTAAAATCTGGAATTCATTACCTGTAAATATAAAAGAAACACTACCTGTTTATAAATTCAAGTCTCTTCTCAAAGATCACTTACTCACTCAAAACCAAATAAATACTGAATAACTGAACCTTATAAATTGTATATCCTATATGTTTACTCACAATTATATCACACAAATGTTAAACCTAGGACCCAATCTAACTTTGTTATTTTTTTAAATACACTACCTAACAGAATACTCCATTCGACTGAATGTACAGCAATGCATGCAACCATATGACCTGTCTTTGTAATACTCATTTGTGCTTTATAGTTATCTGTTTACAATAATGTTTTATCACTGATTTCATCATTGCTTAGTTAATCTTAAGTTAATTTTAAGCCAGCCCGTAATGCTATGCATATAAGTGGCTTTGGCATGCTGCTCTTACCTGTATTTTTTGTACCTCTGTATGTATGCTTAAATTACTAAATAAAATAAAATAAAAAATAAAAATAAGTGCTTTTGAAAGTGTATTTTTGGGGGTCTGAAACGGACTAATGTAATTTACATTATTCTTTATGGGAACTAATTCGTTCAGTAACAGGACTCGAACAGCCTTCTGCAACAAAGAAAGTTTGAAACTCGGGGTACCACTATGTATATCCATTCTGTAATATGGTGACCAGAACAGTGCAGCATAATCTAAATGAGGCCTAACCAAGGATATACAGAGTTGAAGAACAACCTGAGGACTTCTATTACAGTGGACCCCCGACTTACGATGGCCTCAACCTATGATAAAAGCAACTTATGATGCTTGTCAGCGTAAAAATTTGACCCCGACCTACATTGAAAAACTCGACTTACATCATTCGTCCCGAACGCGGTCGTCCGGTCCATCTGGCTCGAGTGCCTCAGCTGAGCTTGCAGACGGTTGCACACATACATTCGATAAATTTTGTATTATTCCAGGGTTTTAAGTGCTTGTAACTGATAATAAGCCACCAGGGCCCCAAGAAAGCTTCTAGTCCCAACCCCTGGGTAAAAAGGTGTAAAATACTTCAAAAATTTTGACCACGTCAGCGCTGCTGCACCAGGGTCACTGTACAACAAAGATAGGGAGATTTCGTTTGGTGGCTTACGAGAATACGAAAAAAATTAACCCAGAGGGTTACCAAAAAACCCCAAAAAATTCAGTTTTTCTCGAGGACTGAAAACAAATTTTCCCATTGGGGTCCTTAATCTTTCCCCCCAGGTGCGACCCACCCGTTACTAACACCCGGGTGAACGGGAAAAAATCCCGGGAAACAGTGATTTTTAATAAATTTAAAGGGCAAGAAAAGGGTTTTTTGGGATTTAGATCATAAGGGCATACACAGGTGATAAGGCCTCTTCGGGAAGAAAATGCTAAACAGGACCTCAGTATCAAGGGGAAAGGCACTCCTAGGACACAAACAGGTCTCGTCACCTCACCCATCTTAAAAAAGGAAAGGTTCTTTATTCTCATTTAGTACAGTACATGACAAATATATTGTGCAGTATAAACAAAATATTGTGCATGTACCTTCTTTTTGTGTGTAGGAAAATTATATTTATGTGGAAAAATTTTTTTTTTTCAACTTTTGGGGTTTTGAATGGAAAAAATTTGATTTCCATTATTTTTTTAGGGGGAAAAAATTAATTCGCTTACAATAATTTTGTCTACAATGTGTTTCGGGAAAGGATAATATCGTAAGTTGAGGCCCACGTATTTTACTTCTTGATTTTTAAAGCCAGGGATTCTGTTATTTTTATTGTGAACACTTTGCCTGTTGTTTTGGGTTTTTCAATTATGCTAACCAGAACTCCAAAATCCTTTTCAAAAACGTAGTTTTAAGTTACATTATTTAGTTTATATGTGGCTGGTTTTTTTTCCATCCAACATTTGAACTTTGCATTTTTTTGTATTAAACTGTATCGCCTCTTTTCTGCCTTGCATCGTCTATTCAATCTCCAGGGTGCTCTAATGTCCTCATTGAATGAAAAGGATGCCATTTTGGAGTCATCCAAAAATTTTCTTAGTCGCTTTTTATCCCCTCATTATGTCGTTATGTAAATGTAACAAAAGGTAGTAGGTTTGGTAAAAGCAACCACCCGGGAAGTACCCATCCGCCAGATGACTGTGAAAAAAAGAAAACCGTAATGTTTTACATGATGGTAGGATTGCTGGTGTTTTTTCTTCTATAAACATGCTAGATAACAGGGTATCTTGCTATTCCTACTTGCAGTTTGGTCACACTTTACAGAAAGCCATGATATATATAATATATATATAAAGGAGGGCCCCCCCCTTTACGGGGTTAGGTTCCGGCTCGCCCGTAAAAAGGAAAAACCGCCGTAAAAGGGAACACCCTTTTTTTTTCCCCTTACAAATGCTACAAACACTAGATAAAAAAGTTTACCTTAACAATATTATGTTAGCAAAAGAACCGGGATCAAAAAAAAATAAAAAAGTCAATACACACTAGTGCACTCATTTTTCCCCTTTAAAAATTTATAGTCTTAAAAACTAAGGGTGAGACAAGTAGTATTTATTGTAAGAAACAAGTGTGGTATGTATGGTAGCAGCCAGGCTCCATACCGGGCCAAAACCCCCACACATATTTCATGATATTTAAGCTCCAACAATAAAATGTTAACAGTTTACCTTATTACTTAAAAAATAGGGGGAGATGAGTAGTATTTATGTAAAAAAATCAGTGGGTATGTATGGTAGTCAAAACCAGGCTACCATACCCGAGAGAAAGAAAGAGTGCATGAGAGAGGACAGGCGCGAGTTATGTAAAAAAACCAGGCGAAAGGGAAGTTTTGTAACAGTGACACTTTTGGTTTGGTACAAGTTTCATTGTGTACGGTTTTTCTCTACTTTTATACGGTTGAAAAATAAAGAAGAACATCCCTTAATTAAATATTTTTAGAAGAAAAAGATGCTCTGGGAGGCAATGGAAAATAAGTCACTCTGACTTTTTTTTGGTTATCCCAGGTCTTACACAAAATTTATGTATTTAGTTTGTTCGTGTTTATTATATATTTTTAAAACAAAATCAGGATGGGTTAATGAAAATGTTATATTAAAATTAAAATACAACATTTAATGAACACCGAGGGTCAGACGCGTAAACAAAAAAACTGAACAGGGTTTTGAGACCTCGGTCAGGCAAAATAGCGGGATTAATACGTGTCCGTTTTTTGTTCATTCTGTACATTTTTAAAGAGTTTGTGAAACTTTTACCTTAATATTTTTATTTTTTTAATAATTAAATCACGAAACAAATACTCTTACACTGTGTACAAGTTATACAGAATTATACTATAAAAATGAGGGATACGAAAGGAATATTTTCTACAGTTTTTCCCTAGTAAGGTGAGGGCTAGAGAAAACGAATTCTTCCCAACTTTTTACAAACCCTTTTTAAAATTTTTAATTTGTATAAATTTTTATATGTGGGTGCATGTATCATGTTTGTGTGTTACATAATGTGTTTCTTATAAAATTTTGAAAAAAATATCATAGATAGATTAAGGGAAAATGTCTTATTAACGTAATATGCGACCTTAATGAGCCCAAGAGATTATTACTATTATTTTATTATTATTATTATTATTATTATTATTATTGCATCAAGGTAGAAGACTCTTAGTGATTTTAATGTGTTACCTACATGCCAGCACAGTGTGTAAGTTTATTTAGGTACAGGTGTACACAAGTTAATTATCAAGTACAATACATTAAAATATACAATAACTTTTAAAACACTTGAAATTTTGGAAAGTTTCCAGACATAATAAGGAGATGTGCTCAGGGAGAATGTAAACAAACTCGTGGGCCGCTGTGACCGTATTAGAAAGACAGGTGGGGGGAGCGTTTTTTAGCGTTTTGGTCATAATTTGAAATGTCCGTATTAGCGGAACGCGTAAAGTGAAACGCCGTAAAGCGAGGCCTCCTGTTTTTATAACTATATTATATATATATATATATATATAATAAATTATTTATATAATAAATACAACACACATACATACATTACATCCAGGTTTTTTTCTCTTTTTCTAAATAGCTCTTGTTCTTCTTTTACTTCTTTTTAATTGTCCATGGGAATGGAAAGAATCTTTCCTTTCCCTAAGCCATGGTGTCGTAAGGCGACTTTAAATGCCCGGAGCAATGGTATAACCCTTTCCTGTAGACCTTTACTAAAAAAAGAGAAAAAAAACTTTATAAAACTGGGATGCTTGAATGTGTGTGGATGTAGTGCGGATGCAAGAAAAACATGTTGCTGATGTTTTGAAAGAAAGAAGGTTTATGCCCGGCCCCAAGCGAAAAAACTGAAGGGAGTGGGGGGGTTTCGGGGGGGGAGAAATAAAGGGATTAAATTTGGAAGTTTTGAAGGGGTTGAGCTAAAGGAAAGGGGTACATAAAGTTGAAGGGTCATAGGGAAAAAAAGAGAATATGAATGTGTAAAATTTAAGGTTATGTGGATTAAAGTAAAGGTTGATGCGGGGGGTCATAAAAAAGGTTGCACCTGGGGGAAGAGAGGAAGTAGAGGAGAGAGAGAGATTTTGGGAGATGTTTAAATGAATTTAGGAACCTTTTAATCAAGTGAGAGAGAATTGTGGTAGGGGACCGAATGTTACAGTAGGAGAAATTTTAGAGAGGGTGTGGTAGGGAAGTTTGGGGGTGCAGGTGGGAAATGATAATGGGACCCCTTTTATTGAACTTTGAAAGAAAGGGTTTAGTTATAGATAATACAATTTTAAGAAAAAAAGGATAAAAAAGTATACAAGATAGTGTAGGGTGAAAAGACAGAGTTTTTTGGATTATGTATTGGAGATAAAAGACTGTTGAGTAGACTTTGGATGTACTGTTTAAAGAGGGGCCCGATATATAGATCACTTTTAGTTTTAGCTACATGAGAGTAAAAGGTAATGGGGTACAAAGGGGAAAAGAAGCTCAGGTAAGAGGAGGGGAAGGTTTATAAAAAAAAGAGGAGCAGTTAGGGGAAAAATATAAAAAATTATTGGGATGATGGGCAAAAGAGAGCATAGGGAAAGGGGTCGGAGGTATGGGGGGTTTTAAAAAAGG
>NW_026509955.1:0-14446 GCF_026875155.1 Cherax quadricarinatus | reverse complement strand
CTCCCCGGTTGGCGTTGCTTTGCTTGCCCTGATTGGCTGCATGCTTGCTTTGTCCTGTGGCGCCTTTCGACCCACTTGGGGAAGAATTTTTGGGTGTGTTTTTTAAGGAAAAATAGCATTGATTTTCTTGTTTGGAAGACTTTGCCTGATTGGTTGTTTTGGAAACTCTTCACTTGCCCCAGACTTGGGCGTGGGCTCCCTCCCCGGGCGACCGTTTGGCCCTCTGCACTCTTGCGTGGGTGAAGTTTCCCCCCTCAACCTTTTGGATTTTACCTGTGGTATATTGTTCAAGAGCACACGACCCCCCTATGCACTCTGTGTATTGTTCCTTGATCGACATCTCTTACTCGTGTTCGGCGTGAAGGCATTTGAGAATTAGACAGCTTTTTTTTAAACCAAATTTTTTTTTGTGTGACACGGGGTTTAGCTCTTGTTTCCCCGAAATTCTTTAGAGGCCGCCAACCCCTCTTCATTGAGGGGTTAAAGATCCCCCCACAGTGGGGGTTGACTAATCGTCGGGAAACCCCAGACCTTTCTCTCCTCTAAAATTTTCTTTTTTTTTTCTGGTGGCTGGATTTGGTGGTGGAGGATTTCGTTGGTGGCCCCCGTGGCGCTTTCTTGTTTTAAGCACGGAGCAATTTGGCGGGTAAAACTTAAACACAAAAAAGATTGTCAGAATACCCCCATTGGCCCCTTAGACCCCATCAGATTAAAGCGGATTCCCTTGTGTTTGTCTTTAGGGCAATGCACGAGCCCCAGTTTTGGGGGAAAAGGGCCCTGTGTTAAAGTCTCTAAAGCTGACAAGGATACGTTGCTTCCTTACCTTTTCAATATTCCCCAGGCTGAATGATAAACATCTTTAGATCATCCCGGATGTAAGGTTAATCTTGCCCTGTCAACTATGCCCATGTAAAAGTAAAAAAGTCCGAGAAAAGCTCTTTCGGCAGGTTTTGCTTCGATTGGGCTCTGATCAAAAGGCGGAGTACAGTGGGGGCAAAATTTTTTTGACTCTCACTGCAAAACCGAAAAACCCCCAAACAAAACCAAAGACATTTAACTCAAATCAAGCCAGTTGAGGAACTTTTCCTTGAACGCTCTAAACCCTTAAGATAAATGTTTACTGGATGGGTGTAAACTTTTTCAAACATGGTGTTCGAGTAACTTTTTTATCCACCTACTTCATTGTTTCTACCTAACTATGTCGTATTCATCAGTGCACAAACCCTTTGAGTTTGGACATCAAAAGAATACTTGTGAAAGCAACAGTGTTTTTCCAAAGGTTTTCCCCGGGCCACAATGGCAAAATGCCCAACACAAAAAATGTTTGCACGCTCTCACCCACATTCTGAACTTCTTTCACTGCCCTACTCGTAAGGATTTGTTTCTTCATAGGGAAAGCCCCACCCTAAAACCCTCCCAAAACCCCAAGTCTTGCTCCCGCCACAAACACAAAACTTTCATCCACTTCCCAACCAAACCTTTATGTACCCCTGCTACCTTTCTAAACTTTCCTTCTAGGCGTGCAAAAAAACCAAAACCCCCTCGGCTCTTCATCTCAAAAACAATTAATACCCTTGACCCCATTGTGCTCACTGCTGTATACTGCATAAAGCATTTAAAAAAAGTGCCAACTACCCAACGTGTGAATGTCTTTTAAAAGCCAAAAAACTTTGACCCCCCCTTTTCCTCTGTTTCTTTTTTTCCCAAGGGGAACTTTTTCCAATTTCTCTCTCCACTCCAGAAACTCCTTTAAAGTTTATCAGGCGCCCCTTCCTTCCCCCCCTATGAAAAAATCATGCCCTTCTAACCCTTTCCAACAGTTCGCTCTAAACCAAAACGATTCAACCCCCTTCTTCCTCTACGCCCTTCCGTTCTCCTATCTCAAGTCTCATTATACGTGTACAAGGGTTTAAAACATTCCCCCGGATTCGTGAATGTTGGATAAAGTTCCATTAATAAATCAAGCCCCGCCTCGCCCTCCCCCTCCGCTCCAAAAACACCCTCTATCTTAAATACACTAGTCCCCCTCCTTCTCCGCCCCTTCCCCTTCCCCCTTCCCGTTTCAATCCAGAAACCGTAAAACCCAAAAACCGACCAAACATAGATCAGTGCTGGGTTTTTCGAAAAAAAGGAAAGATTAAAATTTTCGACCTTCAAGAAACCCCAAACCCAAGGCCCTTAAGGTTATTAAATTTAATAAGGCTTTAACGCAAACAAATAATTTTTTGCTCCTGTTGATCAGAACAACCGACGTGTTGCTTTTAAACAGCAGTGTGTACGGATGATCAACGTGTCAGACATTAGGATTACACCCCGTCGTCCTGCTAAAAACCTGGAATGGCGTAGCTATTTTTGTTAAAGTAAAAATTAACATGAGTTTTTCCCTTTCCATTTCATATTCCACACCCTGGCTGTGAAAAATTTACACGTACATGGACCATCACCCCGTAACGAATTATCAGACCCACAAAAATTAATATTCATGATTTAACCATTTTTTTAATTACAATTCCCTGTATACCTACTTCCCGCCCTAAATGCCAAAACACAGACTTCCATACAACTTCACAATTTGCATGGAAGGCCCTTTTAATACACTTGTAACACAGAAAATTTCCATGACCTCGGACCTTATTTCCCCAAAAATCTTTAACAATGGCCAAGGCCCCCCTGAAAAAATTTTTAAAAACAGAGTAAATCCTTCTCACTACAAAACACCAGGCCCCTCTCTGGGTTGACCCAAAATTTCCCATCATTTTGAATTTCCTCAAATCCTATATCATTCCAGTTCGCCCCCTCCAGCTTTTCTCAGGCGGATGGGCTTTAAAACAAGCCTAAAACACCTTATCTCACACACAACTATGACAATGACCGTATCAGACTGACACACAAAATTTAAGCATTCAAAAATCAAATTTCCCCCCTGTACAGAGGGTTGTCCCAATGACACACCCCAAGCGTCTCTTTTCGCCATAGAAAGAACAAAAAGATTATCACATGTTAAAACACCCTTTTTTGCAAACCAAAAAGATCAAATCATCGGGGGCCCCTTTTTTTACGTTACACATATCTCCATGCCTAGCGATGACACGCCCCACATTGGCAATCTTATAAAAAATCAGTGTCAGCGTAAGAGTCCCAAAACATTCTGGTTTATCCCTTCGGACCCCCCCAACCTTTAGACCATTTAAAAGCAACAAAGAAGTCTTGCCCTGCGAAAGGGGACATATTTTCAAAGAAATGGGAAACTCTTCCACCCACACCCCAGACCAAGTGCCCAAACACCACATTACATGAAAAGATGGGGATCCAACCCTGAAAATTAACCAATTGATCCAATCATAACCCCAAACAACCATCTTCCACACTCTAAACTCTCCTTTTCTGTTAATGATGTTCCCTCCTTCTAACCACTTCCAAAAAAAGCTCCCCGGTGCTTCGGTCTGTCAATACGTCTTCGTCACCTTCCACTTTCGTTTTTTCTGCTATCACTGACCCTTTAATGCCTTCCCTTTATTGGTATTTTCCCCATTCTTTTTAAAACTGCAACTGATGTCTCATACAAAAACCCGGGAAAAATTGAGACCCCAAGAAAAATGACCAATTAGCCTCCTTTAAAATTTTGGGGAAGACCTTTTAAAGGGCTTGTAAATATGCGACTCGGACCACCTAGGACCATAACTTGTACGAAGACAATTCGGTTTTTCCCAAAAAAAGATCTACCAAAACGTTTTGATTTTGATCCTGAACTTTAGTTCAAAAAAGCCAAAAGTCCCCGCCCTTTTCGCCAAAGATGTAGAGAAAGCTTTTGACATGTTTGGCATGAAGGATTAAAAAACAAAAATTTTTCACTTCTTTTATTAATATAAATATGATGAAAATTATTGTCATTTTTTTGTGGCCAAAAGATGGTATCGGTTAGGATCATTTTCGGACTATTTAATTAAAAACGGGTGTACCCCCAAAGGGTTTGTCCTGTTTTCCCACCCTATATTCCTACACGAATTTTACTGAACCCTTTACCCAAACACAAATTTTTTTTACGCGCGAATCACCAATCACAACACAGAAAAAACCTTCGTTTCCTTGCACGCAAAACAAAGAGAGGGCGACAGGATTTCGCCTGGGAATTAATTTTGGGCATCAAAACCACCCCCAAAAAGTCAAAAATCACTTCTTCCTAGAATGCTGTGTCCCCATCCCGTCGAACTTAAAAACAAGCACCCCCCGTACCCCATCCCCGCTCCTTCCGACAGTTGTCCTTTGGTATTACCCTGACCACACTAAAATTAAAATCTTTACATTATTTCAAGACCATAATGGGGGGAAAATGCACTCTCAAAGGGTTTTAAAAAGCTGCGGGGCCGTCCCCAAAAAAAAATAATCTTTAAAAGCTCTCATTCGTCCTTTCTCTCTTACTTTCCCCTCGCTTGACGTTAATTGCCGGACAAAAAGCACTAAATTTCAAGTTCCAGAAAGTGCTTTTCGTTTTGGGGTTGGGAGTGAGGTGGGCGAATTTTCCACCCGTGAATCTTCACCTCACGAAAAAAACCCCGCTTTGAACGTTCGGAAGAACTTATGACAAAAAAACTTGACAGCTTTAAAAAAATATCAGGGACTATGGATACTTTTAGTGTTTCTCTTAACGTCTTACATGATGTAACTTTTTCAATCGTTTAATGATCGGCAAACCCCCACCCCAATAACATAAATTATTGATTTTTGCTTAAAAATTCAAAAAAAATTAAAAAATGCCCTTGCCTTGCTGGTCTTTGGCGTTTTTTTTTTTGGGCTGAAGTGCTTGCGAGGTGCGTTTTTCGTCCTTTGGAACCCAACTGTCCCTGAACCCTATCCCGTCATTGCTTGAAGTGCTTCCCGTCGTTGCATCAGCACCCCCAGGTCCCCGTTGTTTTTAGTGTCTTCGTTATTTTTTCCCCGGTTGGGTTGGGTTAGTCCCGATCTTCTCCCTTCAAATCAAGGCCTTCCTCTCACCATCTATTCTTCGCACTGTCCCCACTTGCCCCTCGCCCCTCGTGGGTCCTTACCTGTGAGTCCTATCGTATCGTTTTCGAGGAAAAGAGAGACAAGATTTTGCCAGCCCAGCCACCGTGGGAGAGAAAGACGTCGTCGTTCCTGCTCTTCAGCTGAGCAACTCTGAACACTGTTGCTCGAGAATTTACTTGGGTTATCCTGAGTATTTTCTTCACCCAGAGCTGAGAGGAGACTTGCTTGCAGTCACTTCGAGCCCCATCCCATCAAGAGGGTAAGGCGGTGACTTGCTTGCTTGTTCACCCCTCTCATCCCCTTTCCCCCATCCTTCCCCATCCTCCCCTCACCCATACAACAACACTGGCCCACACACTTAACACACTACATACATTGCTATCCTTCTGACTGTCCTATCTTCTTCTTTTTCGGCAACTTCGCTTTGGCGAGTTAACACAAGGCATTTTGACCATCTGGTAGCCCGTGTGGTTTTTTAAAATCCAGCCGATCTTTGCCTTGGGCCCTTTCCCCTCACTACTCGAGGGTAGGCTATCTTAGGGGCTGACCTTCATAAGTCAGCTGAAATAGGATGTTAGGCTAACATTAAGGAAAGATACCTTTTTGTTAAGCAACTCGAGGATTCGTGTAAGATTACGCATTAATGGAAATCAAATGTCCATGAAAGACATTCTCAAATGTATTTGCTCGAACTCAACTGTTGCTCCAGTGGATGTTTTTCAAACCCACGCTGGAGCAGTACTTCTCCTCTCTTCAGAAGAAGAGTTACTTCAACTACTAAAGCATGATGTCTTGGATAAACTGAAGACTTTTGGTGTTACCCCAGTTGCACCTGACAGCTATCAAGCTCAGAGGACTGTGTTTGTGGCCAGAGTCAACAGTTTTATGAAACACAGCACTGTTAATGAAATTGTTGATAACATTAATACCGAGAATTCTGACCTTAGGGCTGTAGAAGCACATAAATTCTCGAATACCAACAAACAATAAGGTAACTTTAAAATTTTAATACTCGAGACACCTGAGGAGGCCAAACTTGTGTGTCAAAATGGCTTCAAATGTTTCAGTACCAGATGTACATCTGCCCAAAAATTTTCTATGGAACGCTTTGTCAGGTGTGACACAATGTTTCAAGTGTTATGCCTTGGTCATAACAACAACAAATGCAGTACACAAGGGCAAATTTGTAGCATTTGCTCTGGCCAACATTCGTATCGGGATTGTCAATAAAAATACACCTAAATGTGTCCTCTGTAATGGAAAACTTTCATGCTGTTTCTGCTATTTGTCCTGAAAGGAAAAAGGAAATGCAAGAAAATTCTTGACGCCAAGAAACTATCCACTTCTAAGAAGACCACTCCCCAGGCACCCCCAACCATGCCCCAAAACTTCCTTCCAGCTCTGCCTGGATCAAGTGGGATCTCAGGTCTCTACCACTGGTTCCAATGTTTGGAATTCTGCCCCTCTTGGAGCGCCCCAATCTAACCCTCACTTACAACAGACACAACAACAAGGTTCAGTCGCATTCATATGTCTCAGGTATCCACAGACGGGGATATAACGAGAGCACAACTAATGTACTTGGTGGCCAAAGACACAGCGGTGGTGACATTCAACTTGCTCTCAGGTTTTAAATGATTGTTAATGGCTAATGGGATCACCCCCATCATTATCCCTGAAAATGTGAAGGCTATTATGCCCCAGCCTTCTCATAACAAGAAGTATGTACCATACTCTACAGTTTAAAAATAAGCCTAAGTCATCCCTGGCCAGGGATCGCCTCCTCGCAAACCCAGGTTGTAACTCCTCTCAACCTGATAAGCCCAACACCTGAACATAACAATGCCCCAGAAAAGTGGTGCCTACTCTCTCCCCTTTTGTAGCTGATCCTGTTGAACAGGAATTTTCCCCCAAGGTAACTCACCTTGCCTATCTAATATTCCCTTGGAGCCTACACAGTCTCCCATTAACTCTCACGAGCCTTTGCTTCCTGAAACTGAGAATAGCATACCTCAGTTTTTATGATGATGACTCTAACGACTCTAACGTTTTCTAATGAGTCTGTTAATATTACTGCCTCTAGTGAAGATGTGGCTTTTTAATACACAAGCACCCACGAAAAAGTTCCCTCCTCCCTTGAGAGTCCAGCAGGGATAGAGTAGATACAACACATGACATTACTTGCAGGCTTTTCAGAACGCAGTGTACGAGCGAAAAAAAAGAAATAATGAGGATTACAATTTTCCCAACTAAGTTCAACATTTCTTTAATAACCGTTACCTTCTTGAGGTTAAACTACATAACTACAATCCCGTTTGTTATACTTTTGAACGAGACAGCTGCAAGAGTTGATCAACCATATTAAATTACGTGGTACTGTACTGTGGAGAAATCGAGAGGGCCCCTTTAGTGGTGTAGCCATCTTGGTTAAATTAGGATTACATTTAAAAATATTCATGTGGATGAAGATAACTTTTCTTGCAATAGAACAAAACAACGTCGCATGGACAATAGTTAATAGGAACTGGATTTTCCCCGAGACAGCCATTATAGAGTCAATTCCTCTCCCTAGGATATTAAGCGGGAAATATTCCAACAATTCTAGCTGGAGATTTTAATGCTCATCACCCTGCCCTCTTCAACTGTGGAGCTGGTATTCCACTGGGGGGACTTAAAAGGAAAACAACTCTTTAATATCATGACAGTAGAAACTTGTCATTTCAAGGCCCATTCTTCAAATCGTACATTGGCCCTCATCCAGGAACACCAGATATGTACTGACAAACAGAGACTGTGACATCTTTCACTGTCGTATATCTCCTGGTGGAAATGTAGGATCTGACCATATCCCTGTTATAATACATCTACAAACTTCTCGTTTAGAATACCTGTAACTCATAAACCCAATCTTAACACCCTAGGATTTAAACCCCTTCAGGGCATATCTGGTGAGGATAAAAATTGTGTCTTTTGGAAAATCTACCTTCCAGTGCAATTGATGATGCAATCAGGTCCCTGCACAATCGAATAATTGAAGCTACCAATGCAACTTGCCAATTAGCTTCCACAAAGATATACCAACAATATAAACCTACTAGAGAAATTAGAGACACTTTTTAAAAAATTATCAAGCAGAATGTCGAAGGCATCTTCAAACGCGACAACCACCAGCAGCTACATTGGGACCGATTAAGGCACGAATTAATTAACATGATTTTGTCAACACAAACGAGACATATGGAAATTTCTAGTTCTTCAAGCTAATCAATATAAACGTGAACCAAAACCCAAAAATTTTTGGGGTAAGATCCGACAACTTTATGTGGAAAGTACAAGGCTCCTAACTACCTAGTTCATACCTTCACTGATGAGGATGATGAAGATGTTGAAATTAAACTTGACGATCCCAGGGGGGCCCGGCTAATTTGATGGGTGATGTATGGGAGAAAATTTTCTCTCACAATAACAGTCGTCAATTTAATAATAATCATTATCGTTAGTAAATGAATGGAGAGATGATAACTTGGATGATCTACAACCACTACCTACCATCGATACTTCAACTCTTGAAGATACCCCACCCCCTTTTCTAGGGCCTATTACATTACTAGAGATAAGTCAGGTTATTGAAGAATGAGAAATAGAGCCCCCGGCCTCTCTGGAATAACAATGAAACAAAATAAAGTACTGCTAGAAATTGCAACAGTCCTTGGTAAATATCTTTAATGCCATCTTGGCCTTTAGGACATTTTCCAGTTGTTTTTAAGATGCTAGGATGATCTTTCTTGCTAAGCCCAATAAAGACATCCACCAACCTGGAACTATTAGACCTATATCTTTACTTGAAGTCACGGGGGAAAAGTTCTTGAGAAAGTCATTTCCAACCGATTGAATTACTATATGGAGTTTAATCACTTGTTTACTGAAAAACAATTTGGTTTTAGAACACATAGAGGTACCAATCATGCAATAAATGTGATTTTTGACACTGTAGCAAGTCTAAAACAGCAGGGCAATCTTGCCTTAATTGCCACCAGAGATGTTCATAAAGCTTTTGATAGCTTATGGCATGATGGCCTTATATATAAACTCATTGACCTACCAGACCATAACTGGACTTTTCTCAGAGTAATTCATAATTTCTTAACTCAAAGAAAAATCATTCCCACCTTTCATGGCAAGTCGACAGAACCTTTTATACCGACCGCTGGTGTCCCACAAGGTTCTTGTCTTAGTCCACTTCTGTTTAACATTTATGTGAATGACCTTCCTCAACCAGAGTTTAATGACACAAATTTTGACACAGTTTGCAGATGATGTTATTCATGTCGTTTTCATCAACTCCAGTAACAGGAAAATACAAGTATGAAAGAGTCATAGAAAAAATGAAAATTGAACTTTGTTCGAACATCTAATTGGGAGAAGAAATGGAGAATTACGACTAATCCTGACAAGGTCCTTTGTTAGCACGATAGGATGTTTTGCATCAACCTCGAAGATAAAGGGGGGTATCTCCATCAGAGGTACACCTTTTAGCCATTAGAAACCCCAACAGATCTTGGGATATGAAATAGACAGGCTGCTCACTCAACATCTCATGTAACTAAAAAGATCAACACAGCCAAAGTCGGTCTTAGCAGACTCTTTCGATTCAATCAAGCCCCCAACATGTCAAAAAATATCTGTATAAAATGATAATAAGACCTATACTCGAATACCCTTGTGTCCCAAAAAAGTCATTAACAACAAAGACCAACATGCTACGGTTACAAAGGGTCCCCGAATAGAGCTCTTCGCTTTATTACCGATACCAGGGGGAGAGACAGAGTTAAAATGGCAGATTTACACACACAACAAGATATTACTGCCATAAATGTACGCCTTGACACCCTAAAAAAGAAACAACTTTATACAATGCAAGAACTATACATGCCAGAAGAGAACATCCTATACAAGTGATAAATACCACCCATTACCCATCAATACCCACCTCACAGGACTCAAAGAATGCTCTCCCACAGAGGGTTCGTGTTTTATTCTAAGATGATTACCCTCGACCCATGATTTTGAGCAACTTACCCGATGAAGAGATTGGATACCACCAGAACCCTTCTTGTATACTGAAAATCATCGCCCCCAATTAGGGAGACATCTTTAAAAAACTTTCTAATATAAAATTATGCTATTGACTTTGTTGGACAAACCCCCAATAAGAAGCTATTGTCACGAACTTATAAACTGGCCAGAAAATATGCCTTTTTTGTTCGTATAAATATCCGTTGTGCAATCGCGAAAAAAAAAAAAAAAAAAAAAAGGCAATTGTCAACTTGTATAACTACTACCAATTCAGAGTCATGTAGTTATATACCTATTATATCTATGTGACTTGATGGGTTAGTATTATACCCCTTAAAGAATATCTTATCAATTCACATACACTTTTTAAATTGCACCAAAGTGGATGGGCCCCTTACCTTTTATATCCTACCTCTCCCCCCCCTCCCACCCTTTTCCCCAAAATTTCCATTTCCCTTTCCCATCCTTTTCCTTACCCCTCTTACCAAAGCTCTGGTCATCAAAAGAAAGAAAGAAAAAGGAAAAGAGAGGGGAGAAGGTGAGAAAGAGTGAGTGAGAGAAAGAAAGAGAGAAAGAGAGAGAGAGGGGAGAGAGAGGAGAGAGAGAGGAGAGAGAGAGAGAGGGAGAGAGAGAGAGAGAAGAGAGGAGGAGAGAGGAAGAGAGAGAGAGAAAGATAGAGAGAAAAAGAGAGATTAACTTTATGTAGAGCTAAAGTTAGCACTTCTCTTTGGCTTCATCTGGACGACACACCAACATATTGCTTTACTGAAAGCCCTGGTTATATTGCCCAAAATATTTTCTCTTGCGCTTAGAAAATTAAAACTGCGACTTACTTAGGTCGTTACGCGACCTGACAATGTACAGCATAACCTTTTGCTCCCCCGTATGCCAATATATGCGAATTAAAATAGTGCAGAGTGTGGCATTTCTAATGCATGTACATATTAACTTTGAGGATTTTAAGTGAATCAGAAGAGGTATTTACAAGTTATCACATGGACACAAATAATTCCATGCATTCAATAAGAATGGGAAATTAGGACATAGAAAACTCTAAAATACTTTCCAGTAACAAACACCAGTTTTGAAGCCACGATGAAGGGCTATTCTATTGTTATTTCAGACTAATGTACAAGAATACTCTCCCTGGCACATTAAGTGTGACGTTGCTCAGAATTTGTATCATTCAGTTGTTAGCACTGAGAGAGAAGCCAATCAGATGAGACACTCAGAATTTACTCACGAAAAATTGGTATTTCAATTTTCGCGGTTACTGCGATGAAAAAAAAGTAAGCAAATTCTAAAATTACAAAATTACATCCAAAACTGATTAGCGCTGAAAACAAAATTAAACAAGCAATTAAGAATGTTGTTCTAGTTAAACTATGGGTACAGAGTAAACAAAAATTTGCAACTGTTACGAGAGCACAAGATATTATGGGCAAATCAAAGTACATAATATAGATTTAACCTGGAATATCCCAATACACTCAGATACTCTGAGTGATTTCTGACCAGAAGAGAAGTTCTTCCCGTGAGGAAAAGACATAGGCAGCCAAAAAAGACATAGGCAGCCAAAAAAGACATAGGCAGTCAAAAAAGACATAGGTAGTCAAAAAAGACATAGGCAGTCAAAAAAAAAAATAGCAGTCCAAAAAAGACATAGTGAAAAAAGATATAGAAAGTCAAAAAAGTCATAGGCAGTCAAAAAAAGACACAGGCAGTCTAAAAAGATGTAGGCAGTTTAAAAAGACATAGGCAGTCTAAAAAGACATAGGCAGTCTAAAAAGACATAGATTTAAAAAAATTAAAGATGGCCTGAATGTGCCTTCTCTTATTTTACATTATTATTATAGTCATGGGGAGCGCTAAACCCATAGGGATTACACAGCGACTGATAAGGGGGAGAGGCAATGAAAAGGCATTCAGACTCAATTTAGGGAACCGGAGCACAGATCCAACTCCCTAGATCAAGACCCCCTCACCAGCATCAAGGGACCTTCCTTGATGGGTGTTATTTCACAGAATTCAACAAAATATAGGCCTACACAGCCTATATCTTAAAATAATTCTCATAAGACGAACCAGTCATTAAAGATTGATGCCGTGCAGAACCGTATTAGCTAGCGGGAAGCGCTAAACCAGTAGGTGGTCATATAGTGCCTGTGGAATGGAGGACATGCAGTTACGATCCAAAGAAGGAAAGAATAATTTCAGTTCCTGGCTCAACCGCCCCTAACCAGCATCAAGGTCAAATAATACACCAACATAAAAAATATATACTATGCCATTTCAAGATTAAAAGTGGCACAGTGCCATCCACATACTCCACTAAGTGGCACAGTCCTATCCACATACTCTACTAAGGGGCACAGTGCCATCTACTTTTCAGTAGTATCACAGCGCAACTCTTTCCCAAGGTTCCCTAGTAGTTGGATACACCTGGATTGAATCAGGACCATTAACATTACCTTTATGTTGCATGTAGACACTGCATTTCTTAACATACTCAGAAATATCAGTTGCCATACGAGGCCAAAAGTATTTCAATCTGGCTTGCTTTACAGAACGATCCATACCAGGGTGCGCAACACCTGGTACATCGTGAACTAGCCGTAAGGCTACATTTACTAGTGACTGTGGAATTACTAACTGGTATACCCTTCTGCTAGGAGTACCCAACTCGGCTGTTAGATACAGTAATTCGTGGTTTATGACAAAGTCACTGATAGGTGCTGGTGGCTTCATAGTCAGAATAAGATCTTCCTGGAGCAGGAATCGAATCACACCAGACCACATGGGATCTGTTCGTTGAGCATTCTTTACATCCTCGGCAGTAAATGGAGGGTCTGCAGTTACTATACTAACATGTCGCGATAAAGCATCTGCGACTACATTTGACTTGCCAGGTAAGTGTTCAAAGGTAGGATTGAACTCTTGGATAGTCAAGGTCCATCTGGCTAACCTTCCAGTAGGTTGTTTGTTCTGGATTAAAGGTATCAGTGGAGCATGGTCTGTCAAGACATGAACTGATAAATAATGTCTCGAAGTGCTTTAAGACCATACTATTGCTAAAGCTTCTTGCTCAGTTACTGTATAATTACGTTCAGCCTTCGTAAGGACTCGGCTAGCAAATGCAACTGCGTTGTACTTGCCATCAGTCTTCTGAGCTGTACTAGTACGGCACCTATGCCAATAGAACTAGCATCATTTGTCAGATAGAAGGGCTTAGAAAAATCTGGAAATTTCAAAATTGGAGCAGATGTTAGCTTTTCTTTTAGAGTTGGGAATGCTCTTCTTGACGGGAGATCCAAAACGAAAGGAGCATCCTTCTAAAGCAACTCAGAGGAGCAGCTATGGAAGAAAAAATGATATTCTATAAAAACCTGCTAAACCCACAAAGAATCTTATGGCATCAGCAGTTTTGGGAGATGGAAAATTTAGTACTGCAGTTACTTTACTTTGGTCAGTCGTAACCCCTCTAGGAGTGACTACATGTCCAAGAAACTTAATTTCTGATCTGAAAAATTGACATTTAGTCAGTTTGATCTTTAAATTGGTTCTTCAAGCTTACAAGTACTACATCAAGTCTTTTCAAGTCCGTATCCACGTCTTCAGACATGACGATTACATCATCTAAATACACCATAAGTGCATTACAGTAAGTTATGTTAGCTTCCATTCCGATATTCTCCTTATGTATGTTATAATGTTCAATTGTTGTGTACTTTGACATTGTATAGAATCAGCCCAAGTCGTACGCCTGTCGTCTCTAGTTTGTATTAGCTGTATGTCGGGATGACATACGTTAGCGTCGCCGAGCTCTCAGTAGTATCGGTTACCAGTAACCAGTTACCAGAGTCAGTAATAATGACTCACTACCAACTGTCTGTGTGAATTACTTGTTATTCGCTGTTACAGCTGACCCTAGCATGTTTTGAATGCCCCTCACCCTCTAGGCATCATTTCGTGAGTCAGTTGAAGAAGAGACAGGAGAGACGCAGGTCAGGTTTGGCACTTCCCATATAGTCTGTCGAATATATGTACTTACCGCCTAAGTGAGTGTTATTACCCAATCCACGTTTCGGAACCCACACGACACACATACTCCATTAAGTGGCACAGTGCCATCCACACACTACACTAAGTGGCACAGTGCCATCCACATACTCCACTAAGTGGCACAGTGCCATCCACATACTCCACTAAGTGGGGACAAATGCCCTCCACATACTCCACTAAGGGTACAGTGCCATCCACATACCCACTAAGTGGCACAGTGTATACAAATTTCTCCCCTGTGAGTCATCCTCCATAATACAGAAAATACTCCCTTGGCAATGTCTAACATTAAAAAAGGGCACTG
>NW_026509954.1:0-12176 GCF_026875155.1 Cherax quadricarinatus | reverse complement strand
GTGCAGTGTCTTAACGATTCCTTATTAAGGTATCGGAACGCTATTCTCAGGTTTGCCAGGCGCCCGTATGCTGCAGCGGTTATTTGGTTGATGTGTGCCTCCGGTGTGTGCTCGGTGTTATGGTCACCCCAAGGTCTTTCTCCCTGTGTGAGGTCTGTAGTCTTTGTCACCTAGCCTATACTCTGTCTGCGGTCTTCTTTGCCCTCCCCAATCTCATGACTTTGCATTTGGCTGGATTGAATTCGAGAAGCCAGTTACTGGACACATGTCCAGCCTCTCCAGGTCTCTTTGCAGTCCTGCCTCATCCTCGTCTGATTTAATTCTTCTCATCAACTTCACGTCATCTGCGAACAGGGACACTTCAGAGTCTATTCCTTCATCATGTCGTTCACATATATCAAAAATAGCACTGGTCCTAGAACTGACCCCTGTGGGACCCCGCTCGTAACAGGCGCCCACTGTGATACCTCTTCACGTACCATGACTCGTTGCTGCTCCCTGTCAGGTATTCCTTATCCATTGCAGTGCCCTTCTTTTACGTGTGCCTGATCCTCCAGCATCTGCACTAATCTCTTGTGGGGAACTGTGTCAAAGGCCTTCCTGCAGTCTAGGAAAACGCAATCTACCCACCCATCTCTCTCGTGTCTTACTTCTGTTACCTTGTCATAAAACTCCAGGAGGTTTGTGATACAAGATTTGCCTTCATGAACCCATGCTGGTTTTCATTTATAATCTTGTTCCTTTCCAGGTGTTCGACCACTCTCCTCCTGATAATCTTCTCCATGACTTTGCACACAATACATGTCAGAGACACAGGTCTGTAGTTTAGTGCCTCGTTTCTGTTCCTTTCTTAAATATGGGGACTACATAGCTGTCTTCCATTTCTCAGGTAGTTGCCCAGTTTCAAGGGATGTGTTGAAGATTGTGGTTAGAGGCACACCAGCATCTCTGCTCCTTCTCTAAGGACCCATGGGGAGATGTCCGGTCCCATCGCTTTTGAGGTGTCAAGGTCACTTAAGGCTTCTTCACCTCCTCCTCAGTTGTTCGTATGTCATCCAACCACTTGTTGGTATATTCCCTCTTGTGTTCCCTTCTGTGCTGTCTTCCCACAGCCCTTCCTGTCTCTACTGTAAAAACTTCCTTAAATCTCCTGTTCAGCTCCTCACATACCTCCTGATCATTCTTGTGAGTTCTCCACCTTCTGTCCTTAATCTGATCACCTGTCTTTGACTGTTGTCTTCCTCCTGTGTGGCTATACAACAGTTTCGGGTCAGTCTTGATTCTCGATGCTATGTCTTTTTCATACTGTCGCGGGGCCTCCCTCTTACCTGTGGTCCCATTCCTGGCTCTGCGCGATCTCCCTTTTTTCGTGTTTCTCCTTCTGTCCATTGTGGGTGTGTGTGTTGTGTTGTGTGTGTGTGTGGGTTGGTGTGTGTGTGTGTGTGTGTTGTGTGTTAGGTGTGTGTTGTGAATTCGCTCTTTTTTGCCCCCATTTTTTAAAAAAAGTTTGGGGACAAATGTTGGGGTAGGTTTTCTATTTTGTGTCCTTCCAAAAAGTATTTGATTTTTCTCCCACTCAAACCAGTCTTAACTTTTCACCAGGAAATTCTCCATCACTCTCTCTTCTCTCTCTTCCCCTTTATAAAATTGCACCTACTTCTGGTAAGATTTCTTCCGAAAATTCACAGGGGTAAATTATCGCAAAAAATTTTCTCTTTCCCGTAGAGGGATTTTTGATGGAGATATTTCCCAACGGGACAATACTTTCCCTTGGTTCCAAAAATTTTTTCCTGCAAAACTACCTGAGGGGGAAAAACCCCCTTTAAACCCGTCCTCTTTAAGCAACATCAATTTTTTGCCGTTTTTTTGCTTCATGAGGAAGGGAAGGTGGTTAGATTGTTCCTATTTCAAAAATTAACCCAAATTTTATCAAAACACAACGCCCAAATATTCAATAAACTAAAAGCCCCAAAAATTTTATGGGTTTCGAACAGAAAAAGAAGACCTACCCCGGGCACTGTTTTAATACAATTATACAATCAGGGTTTGACTTTAGTGTCTCAAACAGCACGCACCACACACACAACTAACACCATCCCAAAATAACCAAACACAAATCCCAAAACACCAAAACCCCTACCAAACCACACAAAAACCATACACAAAATCACACAACACAACAACAAATACACACACACACATCACACACACAACATACACACACACACCATACATACACAAAAACACATACACACATACACACATACATACAACACAACACACAAAACACACATACATACACACACATACACACATACACACACACACACACATACACACACCACATACACACAATACACACACACACATACATACACCACCCCATAACACATACACACATACATACACACCCCACACACATACATACATACACACATACATACATACACACACCACACACACACACACACACACACACACACACTAAAACACTACACAAAACCCCACACACACAAAATACATACACACACACACACACACACATACATCACACACACACACACACACATACATACATACACACACATACACACAGTTGGGACACAGTTGGAAGTTGAAGACACAGATGAATCACAGGGATGTTAGGAAGTATTTCTTCAGCCACAGAGTAGTCAGTAAGTGGAATAGTTTGGGAAGCGATGTAGTGGAGGCAGGATCCATACATAGCTTTAAGCAGAGGTATGATAAAGCTCACGGTTCAGAGTGACCTAGTAGCGATCAGTGAAGTGGCGGGGCCAGGAGCTCGGACTCGACCCCGAAACCTCAAAGGTAAGTAACTAGGTGATACACACACACCCCAAAACCCAACACACACACACACACACACACACACACACACACACACCACACACCCACACACACATACACAAAACACACACCAACATAATCACACTATCTCACTCACACTAACACATACAAACCCACACAAACAGGCTAATACAGACACACACACGCGCGCAACTCTACAGAAAGTTTACAGACTGCAGAAACTAGAGCATCCTAATAGGATAAAAGAAAAATGGGATCTCAAAAGGGAGGACATAGAAGGACCCCGAGGATGGCTGGTCTGAGAAGGAAGAATGTACAGAAAGACTCAATATCAAAATGAAAGATGAATGGATAAAAAGACGAAATGAGCTTTGCAATACAATGGTGGGAAGATATCTGAAGAGAGCAAGAAGTGGAGTTACAAGCTGTAATACTGAAGCAGGATGTAAAAAAGAAACAGCAGACATCTAGGGGACAGGAGGGAAGGAGCTAAAAAGTCTCTTGCAGAAGTAATATCAGGCTACCGGGGGGTCCTGGAGATAAGGGAAACAACAAAGCAGATACTTAAAACAGATCCAGAGATATGGAAGAGGGAGAGGTCAATAAATTTTTTATGGGGTTCAGGAGGCTGAAAGGGGCATCCTTTTATAAAAGAAGACATTGGGAGGAAAAGGAGATTGGAGCATCATTGCAATAACAGGAGAGAAGGGGCATGCCCCCGGGAACAAATTTTCACAAATTTGGGAATATTCGAGGGAAACAAACTGCCCATCAGGGCTGACATTCAAGACAGAAGTGGTATGGAACAAAATACCACAATAGAAACCAATTTAAAGACTCCCGAAAATGTCAGCGAGTGTACCTCGACTGCGACAGAACAAAGAATAGGAACAACTAAGAGAGTAACAAGACACCAGTGGAGGGAAAGAGAGACAGGCCAGGCATTCACAGACAGGAAAAACAGCCTCAGGGAGAAGACCAAACACAAAGCTCACAGGACCCCCTCAACCCTTCCACCCCATACCAACCAAAACACAATAACTGGAAAAAAACCACATTCCACAGCCCCCACCTCCCACCCCTAAAACCACTATCACATCAGCCTTTCATAAAAATCCCACTCTGCCTTCCATTTCCTCCAATCCCCCCCAACCCCTCCCCGCTCCCAAAATACAATGAGGGAAAAAAAGCGGAAGGTATGGTACCCCAATGCAGATGGAATAACAAATAAGATTGAGGAGGGCAAAAACAAACCCCTGGGGTCCCAAAAACATCAAGCATTTGGGAAAACAACCCCAAGGGGGATATAAAGATGCGATCCCCCCAAAATGGATATCAGATCCTGAAAAAGACTAAAGCGGGGGCAAAAACCAGTGGATTTTGGGGAAAATGGGGGTTTGGATAGGGGGAAAGCAATGACTTACAGTGGGGATGCTGCAAAGGGGGGGTAAAAGGGTGATTAGCAGTGATGTAAAACCCCACACTGAACAGCAAAAAACCCAAGACAAGATACTGAAAGCAAAAGGGGCAATGGGGTTTCACAGCCAAAAACAAATTTACTCCCCAAGGGAGATTTCAATTAAAGGAGACAAATTAAAAAAACCCTAAGCTCATGGGGGCCCAGAAACCTGGAGGGCTAGATGTGGGACGTTTGGGAAAAACTTCATGCACCAACATTTTAGAAATACAATCAGAGAGGAAGAGAGAGAGGAGAGAGAAGGGGAGGAGAGAGAGAGAGAGAGGGGAGAGAGAGGATGTTCCAGAAAGGCGGGCCCTTGCATTCCTTTGAACAATTTAGACAGGGGTGTTCACAAAAAACCCCCTTTTGGTGCTAGTGTCACGTGGTTCCGATTTTCGAATACATTGTAAGTTAACGTGGATAATAAAGCGACAAAAAGGGAGGGGAAAAAGCCAAACTTCAAAAAAGGGATACAAGGGAGAAACTATTTCTGTGAGTAGTGAAGCACATAGGAAAGGGCTGGGGTCTAGGGACAAACGCACGGCTTTGGGGTGGGTACAGGGTAGGGAATCAAAGACTGCAAACCCCACTTAAAGGAAAAGGTCTTGGGATAAGCATTACACCGAGCACGTCCCCCCAGGCCACATCAATAAAATAAAAGTTTTAAGATATGGCGCCTGGCAAACCGGTAGGGGTCATTCACGACATGTATCGGTTAAAGGAATCGCCCGGCCTGGAGGACAGGAGAGACAGGGGGCATTGTAACACATAGAAAATATAAAGGCCCCCGAAAAGGTGAACAGAGAGGGGATTTTTTCAGAGTAGGCACGCAAGGTGTCAAAAATTGGAAGGTAAAAACTCGAGAGTCACAGGGTTGTTGAAGTATTTCTTCAGTCTACAGTTGTCGGGAAAGGGGAATAGTCGGGAAAATGAGGTAGTGAAGGAAAGTACCATACTTTTTTTAAGAAGAGGTATGATAAAGCCGGAGCAGAGATGGACCTAGTGGATATCAGTAAAGGGGGCGGGGTCAGGAACATAATCGACCCCTGAAACCACTTTTAGGCGAGTAAATTGGGTGAGCATACACACACACAACACACCACAGTGCAGCAAAACAAACAGGGCCACTGTGGAGCAAATTAGCAAGGAAAACGCACCTCAACGGGGTCATCAGGAATTTAACCAAGACTTCTGCCAGAGCAATGGTAACGCAGAGAGAGAGGTTTTGGGAAACTAATGGCCCTACAATCATCCTCTTAACAACGTAATATTTTTAAACTATCCAACAAGGTGAAAGAGCATCGCTCAATAAAAAAAGCAAAAACATCCCTAACAGAAGTTAAACATCATCCAACAGAACCCTAATAAAGTAGTCAAGAAATTTCTATTCAACCCCTAGTACCCTCCCCCTTTTATGCACGTATTAAAAAGTTGTGAACCACCCACAACTTGGTTTTGTTGTTTTTAAAACTTCCCTGTCTTGTTCCATCAATCGCGTTTTTTTTACCCCCTTTATTTACCCAATCCCTCACACACTTTCCCCACATTCTATCTGGTTCTCCCTCACCCCTACAAGTTTTACCCCCCTCCCCAATGCATAAAATCCTCCCCCCCTTTTTCATCAACCTTTAACTCTAAAAATATTTCCCCAAACCTCCCCATACCCATACCCCATCTAATATCTCTTTTTATCGTTTTTTATTTTGAACCTTTCCCTTTCCCTTTGGTTTTTTCAAAGCCTCAGAACTTCATGAAATATCTCCCCTCTTGTTCTTCAAAGTCTATTGTGGGTTTTTGAAAGATCTGTGGCTGAATGTTGCAGTTCTGCATTTTTCCAAAACTTCATCTTGGGAGGAGGACACTAGATTTGAGGATAAAATAATTAACTATTTTCTTGCATAAATTTTCCTAGTGATTTATAAGCTTAAATTTTTGCTATAGTTTAAAATTAAAATATGTTTCTTAAACCTCCCCCAGCCTGACCTGGTGGCATCCCCGCCAGCCTGACATGGTGGCACCCCAGCCCGCCTGAACGGGGGGCACTCCCAGGCCCGAACTGGGGCACTCCCCGCCCGCCTGAACTGGTGGCACTCCCCCCAGTGACATGGTGGCACTCCCAGCCAGCAGACCTCGTCACTCCCAGCCAGCCGACACTCGTGGGACTCCCAGCCAGATGACACTGATGGCACTCCCCCACCGCCCCCCCGTGGGTCCCCCGAGCTGACACTGATGGCCCCCCAGCCGCCTGACCCGGGCACTCCCCGCCACCCTACAGTGTGGCACTCCCAGCCAGCCCGACATCGTGGGCTCCCCGCCAGCCTGACACGAGGGACTCCCAGCCCCTGCATGGGGACTTCCCGCCAGATGATATGAGGCATCCCCCCAGTCTGCATTTGGGGGCACTACCAGCCACTGACACGGTGGCATTTCCCTCCAACCTGACACTCTACACTCCCCGAGCCCGACACTCGTGGGACTCCAGCCTGCCTGTACTCCTGATAGTCGTGGCACTCCCAGGCCAGCCCGACATCATGGACCCCAGCCAGCCTGACACTGGTGGCACTCCCAGCCAGTCTGACATTTTGACACTCCCCGCCAGCCTGACACTGGGGGATCCCGCCACTGCAATGGTGACACTCTAGCCAGCCAAATACCCTCGCACTCCCAACCCGCCTGCACTTGTGGACTCCCCGCCAGCCTGCACTTTTGGCATCCCACCAGCTGACACTTGTGGCACTCCCAGCCCTTGACACTTTGACATTCCAGCCAGTCGACACTGTGGCACTCCCAGCCCCTGAACGGGGACCTCCCAGCCCCTAATACTCATGGCACTCCCCCCAGCCTAATTTCATGGACTCCCCGTCAGCCTGACACCCCCATTCCCCGCCGCCCGGACATTGTGGCACTCCAGCCAAACTCCCAGGGTAATCTGGGAGCAAAGGGGCCCCCCACTCCACGTCAACTTTAATACCACCCAATTCCCCAAAAATTTCCCCCCCTCCTCCCCATTATTATCCTCACCGGTGTGATCATTCTCATCATCCTTCACCCCCCCTTTAGCATTATCAACCAGTCCTTTTTCTTTATCCGCCTTTCCGCATCATTCTCCCCCTTTTTCCCTTCCCTGCTTCCCCCCCGGTTTGTTTGTCCCTTTTAATAACAAAATGAATTCTGTAAAAGAAATTTTTTCTGTGTGTTTAAATGGCAGAGGAAAAAAGAGGTTGTGGGTCAGAGGGGAGAGAGATTGTGGTTAAAAGATAGAGAGAGATGGGGGTCGAGGATGAAGAGAGGAGAGAGACTGAAGAGAGGGGAGGGAGAATGGAAGAGAGTGGGGAGAGAGAACAGAGATGGCAGAGAGGAAAATGAGAAGGTGGAAGAGATGGAAAGAGAAGAGAGAGAAAGAGAAGGAGAGAGAAGAGAAGAAAAAGATGGGGGAGGACAAAGGGGGGGGGGAATGGGAGGGGTTTTCAATTAATCAATCACCAGCTTACGGGTATTCAGTTTGGGGAAAATATGGGGTACTTTTGCTTCTGAAAAAATCAGATGATGGTTTCTGGGGACCATGTTGTACTGCTGGGGGGGTTAAAATGAATGGGAGAGTGTTGGAAAAACCCTGGGTTTAAGGTGATTTTTGGGGTAAAAATTTATTCCGAAATTACTCTGGACCACATATCTAAAACAAGGAAGCCGGAAAATTTACAAAACTTAAGACGTTTCGCTCTGCTCAATAGTAGAGGCTGAAAAGATTGTTAAAAGGAAATAAATGCTTACTTTTTTGGGAATCCCTCCCCCCCATCTCACGCTTCTTGTAGAACGAAACGAGAAGACAACTCATCTCTCCCCTGGACCCATCCTGGAAGTTTGCACTTCAATAGAGCCTTCAACACCGGGGGGAGTGGGTGGCCTTAATTTCTGTACAAGGGGAATGTTTTAAGGTACCCATTTGGCTCCCTTTTGGGTCGTGAAAAAGCTTCTCACAAAAAGGGGGCAGCGAACGTAATGCGCTCTTTTTTACCCCTTTCAAAACTTACTTCCCCCGTCTTCTAAATGAATTAGTTTGGTACTATTCGTACAAATAAGAATCGATGAAAAAAAGTAAATTAAAAAAATAAAATCGCGGGCCCTAAAGGCTCCAATTTCATCCTGATCCCTTTTTGATGTCTCAAACAATAAAAAGGCTTTCAAATGAGTTGAGAAGGTAAAGCTCTTAGCTTAAAAATAAAGTTTGGAACCAAACCAAAAACCCCGTAAACCAATCATTATAAGAAGGGAGAGGAGACATATCTGCCCGTCATCTCCCTTGGGATTTCTTACGTCGTAACATTTTTTTTCGCCGCCTTCCCCAAAGTCCTGGACCCTTTAAAGTGGGGAAAAATCCATAGATTTTCCGTCTGTTAATTTTGCTGTTGCGCCTATGGTGATATATTTGGGAAAATGGTTGCTCTCAGACCCTTCCCTTCGATATGTTTAGAAAATTTATCCTTAGACCCTTTTTTTTCACAATCCTCTTTCGCTGTACTTTATTATGAATTCTTCTTCCCCACCAATTTTTTCAATATTCCCCGGTAAAAATTTTTAAATAGAATTGTATTTTTTTGATCAGGTGTTACGGTACTGATCTGAGGTCTGTTTAGGGCGGACGCGGTTGGGGGGTTTTAGGGCCTTATTTTTTCCCCGTGAAGGGTTTCTCAGCCCCGTAAGATTTAAGTTCGTCTTTCCCGGGGCCCTCCCTAGGAAAAATTTAAAGAATAGAAAAAAAAAGAAATGAAAAAATAATTTAAAATTTAACGCTAAAAAGTAAGTTGACTGGATGTTGGTTGATGTTGTTGACACCCCGCCTTTTTAGAAATTGTACCCTTTCGTGTGTGGGGGGGGGGGGGGTTTAAGCTGGGAGGACCCAAAACTAGTTCGTCACAGTCCCAGCCTTGAATTTTCCTCAAGTGATAGGAAGCAGGGCTTTCACCATTGCAAAAGAGGGGGAGTTTTTCCGGGGTTGGTACACTTATCAGGTATGTAATTAAAAAAAATGATGTCCAGAACTATGTGAAATTCGTCTCCCTTTAAAAACTTTTCTGTGGTTGCCAGATGACCCAAGCTGACATTCCAAGCAGAAAAGACAAAATTTTAAACCAGTTTTAGAAACCACTCTCCATGATAAGTAAACATCTAAAAATTGGGGGAGGGTTTTAAAAGCAAACCTGGGAAACAAGGCAGATGAACACGTCTTAGAATTGGGTTAAAAGTGAAGTTTTTAACCAATATATCCCTAAAAAAGGAGCAAGGGTTTTACTTATAGTTGTCTGGGGGGTGGAGTCAAGGATTACCCCTTTGGTCAGAGCCCCACCATCCCTTTCCCGGTGGAGAAAGGGGGGTGGATAGCGGGAGCTAGCACTGACCCCCTTAAAAAGCAATGGCAATCAAACTATCGTCCCCATATACCGCTCGCTACTCCTATCTGTTGAACTTTTCCCTCCATCCCCTTATTCCCAATTGAAGTCACTAAAAATGCTTTGTACTTGTTTTTTCTCTGGGGTTTTACGTGAGAATCATGATACACTTTTTATGAAGTTAGGCCCTCAGTATTATTGTTTATACAGTCGAGGTGTGATTAATTCTTCTAGTCGTTAGTGAATATCAAACTGGCTATTATATCGGTAAAAAATACTGAAAGTAGATAAATAAGACCTGTGCATCTTTTTGTATTTGTTTCTAAAACCTCCCCCTTGAGAGGCTTTTCTTCTGTATTGTTCTACCAAAAAACTTTTGAAGATGATGCCACAGTTTTTTTCATAATCTTATTCCCCTTATTAAAGTTCCATACGGACGGGGCTTAATTAGTTTTCCGGCAATATACTTAATGATTTTTTGATTGGAAATGTTTTCCCCACATGCCCTATTATCTGGTAAAACGATTACGCCGCACCCGGGAGACGTCGTCTGTGTTACCCCAACATTACCTTCCTCTTGTATTTTTTTCTCTCTGAAGGATGGATATCCGGTCTTCCAGGGACATAACCCTCCGGCTATTCCAGGTTCAAGACCCTCCAGGCTATTCAGGGAAGACCATCCCCGGTACTTCCCGGGACAGACCACCAGGTACTTTCCCCGGTACAGAACATCCGGGCTTTTAGGACGGATCATCCAGGGTACTTCCCGGGACAAGACCTCCCCGGTACTTCCGGTACAAGACCATCCCGGCTCTCCAGGGACATGACCCTCCAGGTATTCCCGGGATGATCATCCCCGGGACTTCCCGGAACGTGCCCACCCAAAGTTCTTCCAGGTAAAGACCATCCAGCTACTTCCCAGGACTGACCACCCCGGGTTTTCTTCCGGGTCAGCCCCCAGGCTATTCCCAGGTACATGACCATCCGGGGGGGCTACTTCGGGTTTAATGCCATCCGGGTATTTCCCAGGTACATGACCACCAGGTTTCCAGGTACATGACCACCCAGGCTATTTCCCAGGAAATGACCCCAGGCTATTTCCAGGTACATGACCATCCAGTATTCAGGAATACCATCCAGGCTCCCTCCAGGTACATACCATCCAGACTATTTCCCAGGTACCTGACCCCGGGCTACTCCGGTACTGACCATCAGCTATTTCCCCGGTCTGACCATCCGGCTACTTCCGGTACATGACCTTTCCAGGCTACTTCCAGGTACATGACCATCCAGGCTACTTCCAGGTACATGACCATCCAGGCTACTTCCAGGTACATGCCCATCCAGGCTACTTCCAGGTAACATGCCATCCAGGCTACTTCCAGGTACATGACCATCCAGGCTATTCCAGTACATGACATCCAGGCTACTTCCAGGTCCCATGGACCATCCAGCTACTTCCAGGTACATGCCCAAACCCAGGCTACTCCAGGTACATGACCATCCGGGCTACTTCCAGGTACATGACCATCCAGGCTATTCCAGGTACATGACCATCCGGGCTACTCCAGGTACATGACCATCCAGCTAACTCCAGGTACATGACCATCCAGGCTATTTCCCAAGGTACATGCCCATCCCAGAGCTACTTCCAGGTACTGACCATCCAGGCTACTTCCAGGTACATGCCATCCAGGCTACTTCCGGTACATGGACCATCCAGGCTACTTCCAGGTACATGACCATCCAGGCTACTTCCAGGTACATGACCATCCAGGCTCCCTTCCAGGTACAAGACCATCCGGGACTTACTTCCGGGGTACCGGCGACCATCCAGGCTACTTCCAGGTACATGCCCCATCCGGCTACTTCCAGGTACATGACCATCCAGGCTACCCCAGGTACTGACCTCAGGCTATTTCCAGGTACATGACCATCCAGGCTACTTCTGGGTACATGACCATCCAGCTACTTCCAGGTACTGACCATCCAGCTATTTCCCAGGTACATGACCATCCAGGCTTTTTCCCAGGTACTACCATCCAGGCTACTTCCAGGTTACATGACCATCCAGGCTACTTCCAGGTAACATGCCCATCCGGCTACTTCCAGGTTGCTCCATACCAGGCTTTACCCACCTTCCAGTCATGACCATCCAGGCTACTTCCAGGTACATGACCATCCGGCTACTTCCAGGACATACCATACCAGGCTACTTCCGGTACATGCCCATCCGGCTACTTCCAGGTACATGACCATCCAGGCTACTTCCAGGTACAAGACCATCCAGGCTACTTCCAGGTACATGACCATCCAGGCTACTCCAGGTACATGACCACCAGGCTACTCCGGGAAAATGACCATCCAGGCTACTTCCAGGTACATGACCATCCAGGCTACTTCCAGTACATGACGATCCAGCTACTTCCAGGTACATGACCATCCAGGCTACTTCCAGTACAAGACCATCCGGGCTACTTTCCAGGTACATGACCATCCAG
>NW_026509953.1:0-13296 GCF_026875155.1 Cherax quadricarinatus | reverse complement strand
GGAAAGGGGAATGAGGTAATCAGTTTTTGATCCGAATAAGGGCATGGTAGCTCCCTTTCCCTTAAAAAAATTATCCGTTCAACAATGAAGGTATCTATCCTTTTGTAAAGAATCCAAGCTAAGGGGAATTTGGAGGGGGGTATGGGTACGGGCCCAACCCCCGCCCCCCCCTGACGCCCCCCATGAAGGCCCAACCACCCCCCATCCACACCCCCACCACGTGCTTTTATTATATGGCTTTAATAATTTACACTATTAAGCACTTAAGACCGATTAAGGGCTAATTTATGTTTTTGTAACGGAACTTTGTACCCATATTTTCTTCCCATTCCCCCTTTTTTCCCCTTTATCTTTTGGTTAGTATTGTTGTATAAATTCCCTTTTTTTACTTCTTTCCTTCCCCCCATTTTTTTTTTTCTTCCACCATTCTGGAATGATAGATATTCTTCATTAAAAATCCTTTTGCCTGTGTATAGAATACGCGTCTTAGAGTGGCATTTCCCCTGAATAATAACTCAGCTCTAGTGATCGTGACTCCACTCTAGTGATGGACTCCAGCTCTGTGAAGTAACCCGTGTGGGAACGAAATTTAAATTTTAACGTGAATCATTGCAAGTGTACTTGATTCCTCACTGTCTTAAATTAAGTTTCCATCGGTGATAGATTTCAACACGTTGTTGACTCACCCCTGCGTGGCAAAATGACGGAAATTTATGAGCTTTTGTTTCGCTACGAAAATTTCATTAAAATATAGGACGGCAGGACGTCTGATGCACCCCAGTTTATTTTTAAAATAGACAAATCTTCTCATTCCGTTCGTTACCAACCTTCTTGTCTCCTCTCTTCATTATTAATTCCCTTCCTTCATTATACTTTTCCCCCTTCCCCTCCTTCGAAGTCACTATCACCCCACCACCACTCATCCCACCCTCATCATCATCACCACCACCCCCATCTCATCACCATCACCACCACCCTCACAACCCCTCACCACCACCCTCATCCCCCCCATCCCATCACAAACCCCCCCATCACCATCACCACCACCCTATCACCATCACCCCTCACCCCCACCACAACAAAAACCACCACCATCACCCCTCAGCTCTGCAACGGGGGGAGAGTCTCCCACTCATAATTTACTCTCAGCAAGAAGCCCCGCAAGGGCAGATGTCGCCTCTCTAAATTGGGAGTTTTACGGCATATTGGGATAATAAAATGCTAAAATATCAAAAGGGATCGCCCCAGTTTTGTTACCAATGATGCGTCTTTTGTGGCCCTGTAAAACCCCTGCTTTATACCCTTCCCATATGAATTAGCCTAAATCGACATTTTTTTTGGGTTTTTAAATGGCAAAAGGTGACGCTTGTAACGGGGGGGGGGGAGGTTAGAAGTTAAAACTATATGCCACCACTAGCGCAGCAGCATAGAAAAAATGCAGTAGTAAAACAGGGAAAAAAACCCAACAGCAGCAGGTTCCAGCAGTAGAGCACCAGCACGGTAACGCATCAGTAGACCAGAGTACCCAACCCAAATTTCATCAGCAACTGCGGAGTTGCTTGTTCTTTTTTACACAAACTACGTAGTATTGTGCAGGTTTTATAAGGCAGCTGTGTTCAAGTTTTATTCCATCAGGTACAAGAGATTCATGGTACTGTGAGATCTTCTAGGAAGTTTGCCAACGAGGATATCCCTTAAATATTCCAGAAAATATTACACGAGTTTAATTGTTGACCTTAATTTTTCAAGAAATGGCACTGGGGTATGAGAAATTTGGGAATGATGGTATGTATGCTTCAAAGCACAAAACCCGATGGTTATTCACTTCTAACAAAACATTGTAAAACCATTAAGAATTTGGTATTACCAATTGTTACCATTAACTTTGCTGCATCTCATTTACCCTAAGTATCACCACAAAACAAAGAAACAAATTAAAATTAATTTTTTAATTCCACAAAGCAAAACCCAAAAAAAATTAGTCTGACTTTAATTCACAAGCAATGTAAAGTTTCATTTTATGGGCGGGTCACGGATTATAAACCGTTATCATGGTGAGTCGAGTGGTGTCGGGTTTCTTTACAAGAGTGATTTTGGGTAAAATTGGAAAACTCTCAAATTCAATAAATAGTGAATTCCCTGGATGAAAAGTGTTGTGGTGTGTAGGTAGGGAATCCACAAAATTTCATTCCTTTCAGCTTTTACTTTTTTTTTTACAAAAAATTTGGGAAAAACATATAAAAAAAGGAGTTTGTGCATATGACAGTGAACTAATAGTGTTTTTATATAGCTTGAGGGTTGTTTAACCCTATACAACCTAAAAAACATGCGTTCAGTGGCCCCGTAACTCGGGAAAAGAAAAATACTTTACCCCAAATATTTTACATTCCATCAAACAAAAGGGGAAAAAAACACCTACACCTACTATGGAAAAGCAAAAATTTCCTTAAGAAATCAGTACAAAATCATTGCGACCTTTTGAGCTGGGACCCCCCATCTCATCCAGGTTCCCTTCCACGTAGTGGCACATTCCGGTTAAAACTTTTCCTATGCCATCATTTATTTAGAACAGGTTTTTAAATTCGCCTCTTATTGCAAAGGGGAAAGGCTGAGCATTATAAAGACAGTTCCCTGACTGCCAGGCTGAAAGTGCATTAAAAAGCCGCAGTCAACCAAGGAACGAAACACTGTTTCAAAAAAAGGGACACTGGCAAGAGTACATTTCCAAGTGTACACATTGAAGGTTGATCGCTTATTGTGCAGGGAAATATCTATCACAGAGTATCCTCAATGAAATCGTTAAGCGGGGTTAATCGTAGCACCTGGGGGAGCCGCGTTGGGCAAAAAACTTCAACACAACACTACCGAGTAGCTGGGTTTTTTCCTCTGCCGTGGCCACGTAATCAATTTTGGGTACCACTTGCTCATGTGTTAGTCACCACTGTCATAGCATAGCATACCAAGGTTGTTTTTTTGCGAAACCAAAAAGAGCCAAGGCAGTAGGGAAATGACTTTCTGGCGAGTCTTCCTTGATAAATGTGATAATACACCCTATCTTGCATTATCGTTGCCTTGGGTCGGGTAAATTTTGTCGAAATACTTATACCTGAACTATCATTAAAGTGGGTATAAAAACTTTTGTCTCTCAAGTTTCCCTTTTTAAAACCCACATTCGGGGGGTAAACGCCTCAATAAAAGATACGGTTATTTGAGCCCCATCTTAAATTGAGGAGTGCTAAAACTTTTTCCCAAAAGTAATGTAGACGTTGCCCGAGCAGACCTTAACCAGGCTAACTTTAACATTCCTTATAGTGGATTTTTATTTCAATCTTGGAATAAAATTTTTTATTACTTCGTTGAAGGGTCTAATTTCTTTTATGAAATCTTTGTCTTGTTTAGTTGAATTTCTGAAGAAGAGCAGTGATAAATAACCCAAACATACCTCTCACCTAGTGATACGCTGAAAATTCAAGTTTCCGGTTCTGTGTAGCAACTCAGGCTAGAAATACAGCGGCCCGGGTTTTTTTTTTTTTTTGTGTTTAAAAAAGAAGTTGAAAGTTTTGTATTGTATTTTTAAGTTTACATTAAAGGTTCGAAACACTTTGGGGAAACACGTGAAAATTTTGGACTTTAAAGACGTTTTTGGTGAATTTTCGGTTCCGGATACCTGTAGTAGCTTTTGGGGGTCACCCCTCCGCGACCTGGACCCAAAAACCCAGGACTCCTGTTTGCTGACTTGATCGATCAGGCTGTTTGTCCCCCGCCGCACGCAGCCCAACTTATGCACCACAGTCTAATATTGGGAAACTAATTTGGGGAATTTGGGGTTCATTTTTGAGAAACAACCGGGTCTGTTGGTACCCCTTTTAAATGCTGAAGGGAGTTTTGAAGTCGTGGCCCTTTTACACTTATTGGTTCTCTCTGATACACATCCTTCCCTCCTTTTTGGGTTTTCGGGGCCAATCCTTCCGCATTTTAAAGCGTAAATTATGTACATTTCTCGCCCCTGTGCTAAGGAGAAAATATCGAGGTATTTGAGGCGCTCCCAGAAATATATGCTTGACTGATTTGATACGACCTATGAAGGCGTTCTGTACATTTTCCATTTTTCAATTTTCGCCTGCTTTAAAGGAGGCCCTTATACACGAAATTTTCCCAACCTAGAGAGAACGAAAGGTTTTGAGTCATCACTGGCGGGGTATCTTTCTTTCGAAGGTTTTAATTACCCAACTTATTTCTTTCTTGCAGATTGATAGATATGTGATCCTTAAGGGATCTTCCGAATTATCCTTCAGGGGCTTCCCCAAAACTCAAAACACTCTTTGAATGATTTGAGGTTGTACATTTGATCTTGGGTTTTTTTTTCCTCGGGCAAAAGAATTCTATTCTTAATACCCCCCCTCACGGTGGTGACCCACCGTGGGGTGACAACCCCCTCACCCGGTGGTACCCGGGGGGGTGACAACCCCCCCCGACGGTGGGTACCCAGCGTGGGGGGGTACAACCCCCGTCCGAGGTGGTGACCCAGCGTGGGGGGGACGACCCCGTCACGCGGTGGTTTACCCAGCGGGGGGGTGACGACCCCCGTCACGACGGTGGTGACCCCGCGTGGGGGTGACGACCCCCCCTCACGACGGTGGGTTTTACCCACGTGGGGGGTGACGACCCCCGCACGACGGGGTGACCAGGGTGGGGGTGGGCAACCCCCTACGACAGCGGTGGGCCCCCGCGGGTAAACCCCCGCATGACGGCGGTGGCCCAGCGCAGGGGTGACAACCCCCGTTCGCGGCGGTGGCCCAGCGCAGGGGTTTTACAACCCCCGTCCCACGGGGGACCCGGTCACCCCCGTCACGACGGCTGACCCGCGTGGGGGTGACAACCCCCGTTTTCCCAGGCGGTGACCCAGCGTGGGGTTGAAAACCCCCCGTCACGACGGCGGTGACCCAGCGGGGGGGTGACAACCCCCCGTCCGCGGCGGTGCCCCCATCGTGAGGAAGAGGAAGGAGAAAAGAGAGAAGGAGGAGGAGGAGGAAAAAGAGGACGGGGATGATGACGGGAGGAGGAAGAGGAGGGGGGATAGCGGGGGGAGGAAGAGGAGGGGGGAGATGGCGGGAGGGGAAGAGGCGGGGATGTGAGCGGGAGGAAAAAGAGGGGGGAGTAGTGCGTCGACGGAAGGATTCCATGAAGATTAAAAAAGGTCAGCGGATACGGGGGGGGTTTGGGTTTTAACAGGATGCTGACCACCACTTTTTTTTTTCTTTATTAAGAGATCAAACCTTGTTTTTTTATTGAGTGAACCAATTTTGCTAATTTATGCGGGCATTTTATGCTGTGAATTTAAAAATACATAATAAACAACTGCCATTTTTTCAGCGTAAGTGAAACGGGTACAATGAACGGTTTTAATGTTGATTATTAATGATAGGGTCCGCTTGGAGAGAAATATAAGTTTTGATTTCAGGTCAGTGATAATATAAAATTTGGGAAATTAGCACCTTAAATATGTAAAAGTTAACCTACATAAATTCTTTTATTTATAAATATAACCACAGTTTGCATGTATTGTTCTTTATTTGTGATCAGTCTCTCCTGTCAGCATCCCTATGTAGCTTGTGTGTCATTCCCCCTGTGTCTTCCCCTCTCTCTTTTTCCCCTTTGTTCCCTCCCTGAAATTTTTCCCGTTAGCCTCCTACGCAACTTTATCTCGGGGGGACATGTTACTTTGTATCTTAAAAATTCTAATAGTATGAGAATTTTTCCCTATATTTATTTATTTCGATATGATTGGGCTTGAAACTTATTTGGTTTTGAAAAAAATATTTAGTTAAACATGGGGTTTCAGTTTCATTTTTCTGTGAGTACTCATCTTGGTTTTGTATTAATTTTGTTGTGATGATGTGATAAAAACGCCAGTCTCCGGCAGACCCAAAGGGCGTGCTGATACTATAGCCCCGTGAAGCTCGGGAATGTCAGCTACTTGTATCATTTACTTTAAAATTATAACGCTGTAACCAAGACATTTATGTCCAAATACAAAACCTAAAACCCGGTAACTGCGATCATCTCCAGGAAACACTCGACAAGAATCCCTCTTCATGAACCATTGAACCGGTAAAGACGAAAAAAATGGGCTAAGCTGACTTTCCGGGACACACCTGTCACACCAGGTTTTAATACAGAGGAGTCATGTTTAGTTTTATATACCCCGCAAGGGAGGTTCCTTAATGCCGGAAAGGGGCTCCTCTCCATCAAAGGGTTTTAAAAAAATCTAACAAACTGCCTCGACCGACCAGGTGCTTGTGAGCCCCTCGACACCAACCCCCTTATCACTTTTCCCAACTTCCGAACAGCATCCTTCGGTACCTGTGAGATATACCTGTTATCTTATCAAACGTGTTCCCCCCTCCCCCGTCTTGCCCCCTGTGGGGGTCGGGGCAATTATAATGAGTGTGATTGCCATTAGCTGGGGCAGGGGCGTGCAAGCTGAAAGGGCTCGGGTATTCAGGGGTCAGACGCGAAACCCCTCAGGGCGGCAGGGCCCTAACGAGCCTCTGTTGTCTTTTTGCGTTTTCCCTCCTCGTTTTTCCCCCCCCGCTTTATTAGTAATAAATTTGTTGAGTAAATAGGAAAAGGGGATTTTTAATGAGTGGTAGGTATACTGCGTCCTCCCCCTACAAACTATCATGCCGCCAGGCCCGGTGAGCTACTCCCAGGAATATAGTTCCCGGCAGTCACAGAATAAAAAATTTCCCTTTAAGGGTATGCAGTTAGCGCCAGGTGCGTAAACATCCGCACTTTCCCCCCCCCTTTCCCCTTCCTCCGCGTTACTGCGTTTGGCAAACGCATTAGCAAGATTTATTGTCAAATCAAAAAAACCACCACGCAAGTAAGTTTGTTGAGGTTTAATAAAGATTCCAGTTTAAATAGAGTAATGCTGAGATAAAAAAACGGGGAAAAGGCAGGAAGACAAAACGTGAAAACAATGGAAACGCTCATATATTTGTAAAAAGATAAAAACTGGATATTTCCCTTCCTCTCTCCTCTCCCTCTCTCTCTTCGGGTTGTGTGTTTATATATATAATATTTTTTTAATATATATATATATATATATTTTTATTTATATATATATATATAATATATATAATTATATATATTATATATAAATTATCTAACTTTTATTAATCCCACAATTTTTCCCTTTCAAAAGCAGGTATCTTGTATTTCCTGTATGTCCAGGCTACAGCAACAACCGGGGTGTTCATGGCAGTGTAAGGGACATAAATGCAGATATACTGAAGAAAGACCGTGAATGGGGAACGGTTAAAGGTAAAACCATTTTAATTATTTTCCCGGAGACTAAAAAACAGAATATCAGTCTCAGTATCAAGTGGGAATCTAATACCGAGGTTAAAAACATAAATAAGGGAAAATAAAAAAAACCCCCAACGTGGGCCTTTTGACTATACAATAATGAGAACAAAAAACAGGAATGCCGTATACATAAAAAAATATGCACAGAGCTCATGTAGGTTTAGCAAAAAAATTTAAAAATAGGGAAAACTTCAAGTATAAAAAATTTAAAAAAACTGAAAATTAGAAAAAAGGACCCCGGGAATCCCCCCCCGGGGGCCCATGGAAAAATTAACGATTTTTTGGGTTTTCCTGCCCTTTAAAAAAGGTCCAGTATGGATCGAACGCTAGGTTTTCCTCAAAACGGGGTTAGGGAAATAGGGGGGGACAAAGCTACACGGCAGACAAAAAATTCTTTCGGGAAAAATTTTTCCCGAAGCCTTGAGAAGAAACGCCCCCGGCCAAACTTTCTAGTACTCCATATTGAATCAGAAAAGAGGAAATAAACAAAAAGGCCCCTTTGGTGGCCCCCGTAAAAAAAGAGGGAGTGGAGTGAAGGAAAGGAAAAACTTTTGGGAAAGGGGAAGGGGAGACGCAGGAAAAAAATGAATAAAGAAGACATGCAAAAAAAACATGATAAAGAATGGACACGTACATGGGCCCAATGGGATGTCTTGTGTCAAATTTCCCCACTGGCTTCAACGATGGAGGGCCTTAGATGCGACCTTAATTTAATCCTTTCCGTGAAGAGTGAACAAGGCAGAGGCACGGTTACGTTCCAGCGACACCTAGCAAGACCGGAAGACATAAAATTCGCGTAGATTTAGAGGGGGGGGTGCGGGCTTGCCAGTGATTAAAACTTAATATATCTGGTCGTACCATGGCCCTTTGGGCCATGGGTAATAAAATGGCCATAACCACTAAAAAGATTATCATGAACTTAACACTGTTTTATTCAGGCTGTTTAATCCATAATGTTTTAAACATGTTTTTAGTGGTGGGCAGTGGCCTGGTGGCCTGGTGGCTAAAGCTCCCGCTTCACACACGGAGGGCCCGGGTTCGATTTCCCCGCGGGTGGAAAACATTTCGACCGTTTTCCCTTTCACTTTTTTCCTGTTACTAGCGCAAATAGGTACCTGGGGGGTTGTCACTGGTGGGTCGCATCCTGGGGGCAAGTTAAAGGACCCCAAAGGAAATAAGTTAGTCCTGAGACCCACTGACTTCTTGGGTTATCCTGGGTGGTAATCCTCCGGGGATTAAAAAACCGAACGAAATCTTATTTATCTTAAAGGGGGAATTATCAAAGTAAAGAAACAAGGACTTAATGATATAACGTGAAGCAAAAAAAATAAATCCAAAGAAGTCGGCATTCCAAGAGAAGCAGACAAAAAAAAACAATCACAAATTTCTAGTAAAAAATTAGAATGGCGGCTGCGGCAGGAGAGCCCTGACCACTCACCAAAATCAGGGGGACCGCCCACAAAAACTGGGTCAGCCCTGCTTATTTTTTTTCCCCCTAACTTTTTTGCTGTCGCTGTTTAGTGGGCCCCACATATGGGAGCAATAGGAATTTTCTGATTCGTTTAGTCCTTTACGCCCGGGAGTACCGTTTTCTCATGCCCCGGGGGTTTCCGTCTTCACTGCCCCGGGGGTACCCTCTCTCACTGCCCCTTGGGGGTACCGTTCTTGCCCCCGGAAAATACCGTTCTCACTGCCCCCGGAGTACCGTCTCTCACTGCCCCCCGGGGTACCCTTCTAAATGCCCCCGGGAGTACCGTCTCTCACTGCCCCCGGGAGCCGTCTCTCCTGCCCCGGGGAAGTACCGTCTTCACTGCCCCGGGGATTTTGTCTCTCACTGCCCTTTTGGGGTACCGTCTTACTTTCCCCGGAGTACCGTCCTTACTGCCCCCGAGTACCGTCTCTCACTGCCCCCGGTACCGTCTCTCACTGCCCCCGGAGTACCGTTTCAATGCCCCCGGAGTACCGTCTCTCCTGCCCCCGGAGTACCGTCTCTCACTGCCCCGGGGTAACCCTTTCACTGCCCCCCGGGGAAATCCGTCTCTCACTGCCCCCGGGGGGCCGTCTCTCACGCCCCCCGGAGTAGGGGCCACCTCCCCGAGTAAACGTCTCTCACGCCCCCCGGAAACCGTCTCTGCCCCCGGGGTCCGTCTCTCACGCCCCCCGGATTCCGTCTCTCACGCCCCCGAGTAAAAGTCTCTCACGCCCCCGGATTTTCTCTCAGCCTCACAACAATTACACTTTCAGCCCGGATCGGTCACAGGTAATATGCACTAGACAAAACCCCAAAAACAGGAGGAAGGAAATTCTAAAGACACTGGCGATATCTTCATAGTAATGGATAGAAACAAAGATAAACGGTTATGTGGTCCCTAAACCAAGCACAGAGACACGATATCACTAAGATGTATCCCGTTCAAAATCCGCTTTTACGAACCCCAAAGGGTTCTACGGGCGAAATTTACAGGATAACAAGTGAATAGGAAAGAGTGGACTACATTTTTTCTGGACTGCAAGGAAAGGGGAACATTTGCCCAAAATTTTCTCAAATTAGTGGCTCGAGCAGCCCCAAAGGGAAGGGTTTCGCTGGATCAAAGTACACGTGACAGAAAATTTTTTAAGTGATGGGTAAAAAGCTGTTTCTTCTTAACTCGTATGGGGCCACTATTGATCGGCACTTGTAAATCCCCCAAATAGATCCCGCCTTTTTTATTGTTTATGTTGGGCAAAAAGGCAATTAATATAAAAGGCCTGTGCCTTGTTTTTTTTCAAAACTCCAAAATTCCCCAATAAAAACACCACACTTTTCCCCTTTTTTTTAACATGGAAAAGGAAATAAAATGAACAAAAAACAAATTTCTGCCAAACCCCATCCTCCTTTTTTGTCCAACCCAACCAAGGGTCATGACCCCCACGACGTTTTTAAAAAATAATACAAAATGTCAAATTATTTTCTCTAATTGGGCACCCAACACAGTAAAGTTTGGGTAAATACAAAATACAAAAAGGGTTTTAATTTGGAAAATTTTTTTTTTAGGGGTTTTTTTTAAAAAAAGGCCGCAACCCCCAAGGTTCCAATAAAAAACCATAAAGCCCAAATTAGTCATTACAACTAGTAGCTTCCGGAGGCACAGCATCATTGCAGGCCCTTAGACATGCTGTACAAACAAACCTTCTTCCTCCCTCCCATCCCAAAACCACATTGCGCCTCACCCTCTCTTCCCAACCAACACTCGCTAATCTTCGCCATTAATTCGGCAATTTACCATGAAGTGTTATAAAAAACTAGTGATTCCGATTTCTAGCTGTTTGGCAGGAAGTCGAAGGTCAAAACTTAGCGAGCTAATGAGGAGCATAAGAGGTGTAAAGTGTGTCGCTTGTACCTGTACACCTGGTCGTAAGTTGGGGGCCGCCAGATGAGCTTCTGCCCACTAATGTACAGTCTGACGCAATTTAAGGACGCCACGGTACTTCTCCAGTTTTGAGTGATGATAGGCAAATCCTATTTATCGTAATTTAGTGAAAGGGAAATTATCTGGCCATTCAGTATGAAGATAAATTGCTACTACGTTCACAGGAGAATAGCTGCAATAAAGAGCGATTAAAGTACCATGGTAGTTTCTTCAGCTTCATGGTAGAGTTAGAGGAGCGTCAGTTGGAAGCGTAAAGTGTTTTAACGTTACCTTTACCTTTCAGCACCTCGCTTTTCTACCTCTTTTTAGTATCGACAAATAACATGGCTTGAGGTTTACTGTTGTTTAAAGAAATAGTCAACGTTGAGTTCTGAACTCGACGTCATCTTCGTGTCAGCACAACGCTGCTGCGTCCAAGTTTGTACTTATTACACAAAAAAAAATATTGTGCACCTATTTAAAAAATAGATGTATTTCAGCCGCTGCAGGACCATCAGAATAGAATAGTGTAGAGTGCGGCATAAGTTTGTAATTCAGTTAAGTATCAGCATTGAAGAACACATAAGAGACCTTCTCTAGTTGTTAATGGGAAAACAATATATTTAATAAAATTTACAAACTGAAATTAACACTAAGTGAAGAGGCGGGGCCAGGAGCTGAGTTTCGATCCCTGCAACCACAATTAGGTGAGTAGAGTTAGGTGAGCACAGGTCAAAGTAAACGCCAAGCTTTCTTTAAATAGAACACAGGAATGGTGAAAGTTTTGAAACCTATCAGTAGAAACATCTTCAGTTATAGAATATAAATGAACATCCATATTTTATTTAATAAAACTGGCAGACTGGGACTTATACCAACCAATAAACAGTATGAACCTAGCGTTCAGGAAACCACACCAGTGGTGAAAATTGAAGCCGATCAGACGAGTCATTCTCCAGTTATGGCACGGATTCCAGCCATTGCAATTTTTTATTTTAGTACAAATTTGCATGCACGCAAACAAAACTTAATGGGTATTTTCCTGGCCCTAAGATGCATCAGCCATTAAAAAATAAGCCGTTCAGACGATGTAAACTGAAATTTATTCAACGGGAATACAAACTCCCACTATTATATACATAAAATGGCCAGAGGTGCACCTACACACTGGCGCCCTCATTCTCCGTCATCGTCGAATTAGGAGATATCTGTTTTGAAAGCTGGAACCTTACGCCACTGAGAGTTTTTGAAAGTTTTCCGGTCATACGACGGGATGCTGAAAATGGTCGTACATTTTCTTTCATCATAGGCCACATGAACCATGCTATTCGTTCGAAGACTCTGGTCCTCATCACCGTACACAAACGTGGGAAATTTGAAGTGTTGTTTGGCATGAGACGTTTACGAGTTTACTGGCTAAACTATAACAAAAGTTAGAGGAAGAACAAAACATCGAGCAACTTTTTTAAGGTGCACCTTCTGGGATACTTCATAAAACTGGATAATTGTCACCTGCAGGTTTTAATGAGAATCTCAGACTACTTCTGAGTGTTAACAGTTTGAAGCCGATCAGAAGAGGCTTTCTCAAGTTATCACAAGGAAACCTAATCTGGGAATGGTCTGTATAAAATTTACCAGAGGGCATCTGCATGCATAAATTGTTTCATAAAGCCTTCCCTAGTTACAGTACAACAGCACTGAAAATTTGAAGCCGATTAAATAATGTGTTCTCCAGCTATAAAGGAAAATATTGGAAGAAGAAAATAAATAAGGTATACTTTCGGGGATATTTAAGCATCATTTAAAGGGAAAAAAGAATTAATGCTGTCTGTTGAATATACTGTTGTATAAGTACGAGCAAGTGAAGTCAAAGTGGTGAATCAAACTGGAGAAGAATGTCACGCGATCTCCTACACTTTTAGAAAAAAGACGCATTTTTATGATAATGGAATATTTCCCCGAGGGAAATCTCCATGATGGAGCCCTTGCTGCATACTATGGAGGCTGTGTTTAAACTGTATATACATGTTATGTGTTATTCACAGAAACCTTCCGAGGTGGCTAATACTGGTGCTGCCAGGAGACTTGAGTGTTTGTGCGAGTTGGTTGTTTACGGTACACCGCAATGGTAATCTGGAAAAGCGAAGAGGCGTTCATGCATGGAATCGAAATTGTATGATTGGTTAGTGAATGTTGGTGGTAAATTTGCGTTAAGAGCAATGTGTATGTCTGATTTATGGAGGGGAAGACGATTGTTATAATGGAAGGGGAGTATACATGCTTAATGGATGGGGGGGACTATACATGGTTAATGGAGGGGGAACTATACATGGGTTAGTAAGGTGAATAGCAGACGCAGTGTGATATAAGCAACTAAATATTTATCAGTATTTACCTAGCTAAGATGATCAATGTTCGTGTGTCCACCTTCACTTAAAGTTTTTTCTTTTTAAATTTTTTAAAAAATTTTAAGCGTCAAAATACTTATCTTTTCAAATCTTTCAGTAGTAAAAACCATCTTATAATAAAAAATTTT